>JANJYP010052161.1:0-11291 GCA_024605115.1 Rastrelliger brachysoma
CGTGTTGTGTATGTAAATGACGAGATGATGATGATGATGATTGTATACCTGGACGCAAGCTGTGTGTGTAATGTGTATGTGCATATGTGTGTGTGTATGTGTGTGTATATGTGTAGGCAGTGAGCACAAACAAAGGCCTGTACAAATGCATCTTAACACACCTATACCTGCACTTTATCAGGCTTTAAAAAAGACACCTACGACTTTTTTGTCAAGTGTGCAAGTTAAATAAGTGTGTGTACGTGTGTGTGTGTGTGTGTGTAAGCAGTGAGCACAAAGACCTACACAACTACATCTTAACACACCTATACCTGCACTTTATTAGGCTTTAAAAAAGACACCTACGACTTTAATGTAGGGTTTAACAGAGTCAAAACACAAAGCAGTGCAAGATCAGTAAGTATGTGTGTGTGTGTGTGTGTGTGTGTGTGTGTGTGTGTGTGTGTGTGTGTGTGTGTGAGNCACCTTCTTACACAGATGTATTTCTTTGCCAAAATGACCTTTAAACTGCATAAACTACAAGAATATTACACATTAAAGCATCATAATTATGCAATATTGTGATTTAGAGAAAACTTAAATTATATTTTGTGTGTTTCTTTGATTAAAATTCACTTTAGAACTTATTTGTGCCTTTAGTTATCAATACTACTTGAATAATTAGGTTGTATTTATGAGCAAAATCCACTTAATTATCAATTGAATAACCATAAACTATCAGAATATTATTACATTAAAGGACCACAATTATGTTCATTTGTGATTTAGACAAAGTTTTAACTGTAAAATCTCTCTTTTGTGTGCGTTTTCTTGAACAAAACGAATTTTTAACAGCTTTCCTGACATGCTACTAATAAGTTAAGAACGCTCTGATCAAGTTGTTTCCTAAAGTTATCAATCCTATCTCGATAATTAGGTTGTATTTGTGAGTAAAATCCACTTAATTATTAATTAAATAACCCTTAAAAAAAAAAAGTTAAGTGGACATTGTGTAACTGATGATACAATTAACGAGTCAAGGGGTAAATTGTCATTATTAGAAGTCTGTAAAAAGACACATATATACAAAAAAAAAAAAAACTCATGAGCTTTATGCAGTGCTACAGGACACCATTACATTCCTCGGTCACCGTCTCTCAACTCTTAATGGACATTAAACACGGAGCTGAAGAAAATACAACAAGCGCAATTGAGTTAGCGGGCACTTACAGGGGAGAAGCCTTGCCCCATACATTTGTGTAAGAACACATAAATGTCACAAAATTACATGTCATTATTGAGCAGATCTTATGGATTCCACTTATTGTTGCTTAATGGCCTATTCTTTTAAAAAATAAATAAATAAATGGGGTTAGCCCGGTGTTTAAAGATAATGCAGAAAAGGAGAAGAAGGCAGCAGGAGGAGGATTTTTTTTTTCTTTTTGCCCATCCTCATCTCCTCCCTCTGCAAGAATCTGCTTATTCAGTTACATTTCACAAAAACCTCAATTTCCGTTTGCAATCAGCTCGTTAAAGGCTGACGGCTTGAAAGGCAGCCATTAATGACACACATGCACACACACATATATGTATACACACACACACACACACACACACACACAATGAGGCTCCATGTCCAAGAAAAGGTTTGTTTCTACTGCAGCCAGGAAGAGAGTGCACAAGCAGAAAATAGAGAGAAGTCGCCCCCTGCTGGTAGATTTAAAGAAACATCCACTACTCTACAACAAATCTAACACTTCAATCATCATGAGGCATGTTGTCTCCATGTAACCGAGCGTCTTCGTGAGTCATTTTTAACATGAGTAAACCGCCTCTTGTGTCATAACATCTGAAGTCACGTCCATTAGAGATCCATTAGAGAGCAGAGGACGACTTCATCTGTGTTTATTTTCCTGTGCAAATCCGTTGTGTAATCTATTCTGCGTTTCGTATTAAAAAGAAATCAAGTTTGAACTCTTGCACTCTTGCAACATGAAAGGGAAAAGATCACATAAGATTCACTGTAGTACTCTGTTTTTCTGTGAGGTCACCAGAGTAGTTTTGAATATAGTTAAATGAAGGTTATCTTTAGTTATAATAGCTATTTTTTTAATCCAGATTAAAAACATTTCAGATTTGCATTTTAAGTCATCTAAAGCGTTTTTAATACAAATCAATATTTTAAGCTGCAAACTTATATTTTATGCTCTATTTTCGTCTAGTTTTTATTTTATTTCTTACTTCATTATTTTTTTTATTTTTTCTTGCTTTTAATTGTTTAATGTCTCCAATTTTGCCTATGACATACAGTTTTAGGTTTAATGTAAGCTCTGGTAAGGCGGAATGTGATGATGTCATCCGTTGCCACCGGATACAGTGGGTGGTTGTCACGGGAACCGGCATGTAAAGATTCCGGGTTTGCAGTCTGTGGGGTTCTGAATGAGTTAACTGCATGTAGATAGTCATGTATAGTTTATTGGCTATGTTTAGTAAAGAAAATGTAACGTCAATCAACATAAGGCCCGTGGACCAGAAACAGCACGCCAATAGCTTCAAACCGGTCCACTGGATAACAAAATATGAAAATGGCAGAAAAGTCATGAGAGTTTTTCACTAACACTGCTTGTTCTCACTTAATTTCATTCACCATTCCCACTCAACACTTCAGATTTACTTTGGTGGACTAATCAGCATCTTTTAATGCCAAATTAATTTGACCTACCTGCAAAATGTTAAGCNCAAAACTGAGACATAACAGTGTTTAAAAGTGCACTTATTTTTCTTCAGACATAGGCTGTGCTCCTGTTTTATGAATAGTTTATTATAGTAGAGTTATGATATNGACATAGGCTGTACTCCTGTTTTATGAATAGTTTATTATAGTAGAGTTATGATATGTATTATATACTATGTATAGGTTATATTGCCATGGTTTTACTGGTCTGGCCCACATGAGATCAAATTGTGCTGTATATATATACCCTTTGAACTAAAATGAGTCTGACACCCCTGCATGTTTACACTTCTCTATACGTTGTAAAACCCTCTGACTCTCTATCATCTATCAGCAGCTTTCCTCCTCCAGGCTCCCTCCTCCTCCCCTGCGTACTCTCCACTCCCCACCGGCCCAGCAGCAGCAGGGTGGTGGTTTGAAGCTCCAGGCGGACTCTAAGAACCTGAACAGGCAACAGGCGGAGCAGCGGACCCTGGAGGAGAAAAGACCTCCGCTCCACAGTGGAGTCCCAGATACACCAACAATCCCTTACCACTCTGATTAGATGGTTACGTCATAGATAACCATGATTAGCTGCTTGATTCAGACCAGGTGGGACTATATATGCAAAGCGACAGCATTCAGACACATTATTTTTAAGGTATCCTTTGATTTAATATTCATAGCAATTAGTTCGTTTAAGCAAAATTACAAAAAAAAGATTTCACTCAGTAGCATCCAATACGTTTCTGTACATCCGTTGTAAAACTTTAATTTTCAAAACATAGTCCTCGTACGCACACATTGGGCATTTACACATCCTCCAGACTACTGCTACTAATGATGGTAACCATGGTAACTACAAGAGACCATGACAAGTGAACAAGAAACAGACAATAGAAAATTTGAGGAGGCATCTTTACAGTATCTTATAGATCCGCTGTGTGGGAATATTTTTTGATTCAGTGTTGAGTTCGATTTCAAAAGGTAAGAAGACGTTGCGAACATTACTTTACAACTGTCGGCTACTCATCAGGTAACACATGCAACATGTCTCAAAGTTGGTAGACAGGAAATGAGAGAGAGAGAGAGAGAGAGAGAGAGAGAGAGAGAGAGAGAGAGAGAGAGAGAGAGAAGGGGTAGTAGACATGCAGGGAAGGATGCTCTGGACTGGATTCGAACCGGGGTCTGCTGCTTAAGAGCACTGCTCCGTATGACCTATGCTCTAACCACCGCACCACCGCCCGAGCCCCGACAACAGTTTTCAACCAATTCAGGAAAAAAAACATGAATACATTTTTAAAAAGCAGTGGACGTCTTTATATAAGGAAAAACCTGCAGCTCAGTGTGATGTTCAGTGGTCGTGAACATCGTCATGAAAACACCTCGTTACAACGTCACATCCTGATTAGTGTAATCTGATACTGCACTTTGTTATTTTTAGATTTCATATTACCTATCTCTTTTTTTTATTATTATAATAAAATGGTCTATGTATGAAGGCATATGTGTANCATCTCTTTTTTTTTATTATTATAATAAAATGGTCTATGTATGAAGGCATATGTGTACTTTTATTTTTTTTTTTACATTTAATATTTAATAAGTGTGAGTTCAAAATAGAAAAGGCAAAGAACGTACTGGATGATCGAGTTAACATAATTTTAACTCACCCAAAAACCGTGATGCATACCGAATCGTGGGAACGCTGTACTGTCATTATACTTATTGATTTTGGTAAAAGAGGTAAATTCTTGCACGGAAAGTCTGAAATACGTTTAATTTTGTTAATATTTCTGCACTGATGATACTGCATCTCAATGTACTGCACTGATACCGCAGTTCTTATTTTTGCATTCATGTTAAAAATCTTAAAATGTGACTCTTATGTACAATAAAAACTCCACTATTCACTGTTTACCCCACACAATTCTTGTTTGGAAAAGCTTCTGATTAAGCATTAAGACCATCATGGGACAGTTAAACTCTCCACTGAAACCCAGACTAATGAAAATCCTGCAAGGTTAGCAGCTATTTTAATTAGTATAATGGAGACTCTGGGATACGCTGCTCCCTGCTTCTAATTATATTTTAGCATTTCCTCTTCTCTTCTTTGGTTTCTGCAAAGTACACGGTGATAAACCTATCTCTGTATACAGATAGAACCAAATCACACAGGTAATTTGTAAAAAAAAAAAAACTACACAGATTCAGCATATATTAATTCAAGTTTATTATTTTATTTTAGCAATGATCAAAGTCTTTTTTCATTTTATTTGATGCCACACCAGGTGTAACACTTTATTTACTAAAAAAAAGGAGCTATCTCATTTTGAAATCTTTGAGTGATTCATCTTTTTTTTTTTTTTTTTTTTGGCAGCTTCTTCTGCATGATTCATGAAAGGCCGGTAGAGGGCTAATTGTTCAAATTAATTTGCGTAAACGACTAAGCAAGAGATAACAGAATTACATCTGCACTTCCCTGGCACCGGTTCAACAGTGACGGGCCTCGACAGGCAGCTGCATGGAGACGGCATCCTTGCCAGAAATTAAAAGCCACAAAACATTAATTAATAGACTTTTTGTTACGTTAATCTGCACCAAAAGGTTTAAGGAGAGGAGAGGGGAGGGGGGTTGGGGTGGTTGTTGGGGGAACACAGCACAGAAATAGGCAGTGTGCATAATTAGAATAAATTAGCTTGGTGTAACATTTTAAGGATTTCTTTCAAAAATTAAGTGAAAATAACAAAAATAAATAAACTTAAGTGTGTTTGGAGTTACGTCTAAGCCTCCTGTTGAAGCTTCTGAAAAGTTTTTATTTTATTTTATTGCCTGAAAATCTTCATACATGTGTACATGCTATAGTCTTTGTGAGTACATGCATCATTATTTTCACTGAATTGAGTGATAATTTGTACTTCATACTTTATTATTAGCAGTTAACCCAGACTAGGAGGACAACAGGTTCATGTTCAAATATTTAAAATGACTTCAAGATTAAACTTTCCTGATCAATTTTATTCATATATCAACAATTTAGTTAAAATAATTAATATTTTTTGCCTTTTTTTAAACAAAAAAGTACTTATAATTTCATTTAAGTGAGGCTGATTGAGCAATATTTTCAAAAATAAGTGTAAAGTTGGACTGAATTTGACTAAAAAACACAGAATAAGGTGAGGGTTCATACTTTATGATATGCAAAAATTGACCTGAGAGGAGAAAAGAGGCGTGTCTGGTCGAGGAACAACTACAAGCACGCTAAAAAAAAAAAGAAAAAAAAAAGGTGGGACTTTAAGGGAGGAGAGTAAAAACAAAGCCAAAGAGAAACTGCAGGAGCATCAATCTCCTGCAGCAGCTCCTCCTCCTCCTTCTCAAATTGAAGGAGCAACCCATACTTTGCACTTGTCAATTTGGAGCTTTATCTACACGCTAGAGGCTAATGAGCCATCTCAAACTCTTGATGGCCAGGATGTAAATGATCTTAACTAGCTCTCTGTCTGCTGTCATGAGTTATAGAGCGCCACGATAGGAGGAGGAGGAGGAGGAGGAGGAGGAGAGGGAGGAGGAGAAAAAAAAAAAGCACTCTCCAACAATCTCCTGTCTGAGATTCTCCTCCTCTTCACATATTTTCAGGGATTTAAAAAGGAGGTTAAAGCCAAAAAAAACACAACGCTATTTGAGTTCAGGGTTTCAAAATTATGAGGTTATAGCAATAAACATGTACTCTAAATCACTGCATGCTTTAATACTGATATGTTTGACTCACTAAAAAACTCTAGTGGCACAAATTAGACGATATAAATCTATATAATTAATGGGAAACACTACATTTATGGCCCTTTTCCACTGGCCCATCTTAGCCCTACTCTACTCGACTCGACTTTACTAAGTTTGTGGTATCATGTATTTTTAGTAACTCCTCTGCTCTGGTTCCAAGCCGGTACTAACGACTGCCGGCCACTGATTGGTCAGAGGCTTTGTCACTGAGGGGGTTATGAGCACAAGAATTTAACCCGCCATTTTTGAAAAACAACAATTGCAAGGAGGAGTATGTCTGCATCTGCATGTGGATGAAGTCCAGTGAGAGTTGGACGGAGCTACCAGCAATGACCCTGCCCACCATGATAAGTACCAGGGTCAGTGAAAACGAAACACAAACCACGTAGAGTCGGGCTGAAGTGTGTAGTGGAAAAGCACCATTACATCATCACATTAGCCTAATTCTTTTTCTGTTTTTCAATCCTGCGTACACATTTCCTGTATATTTTCTAGTTGCGTTCTAATTAAGAGACTGATAAATAATTACATATGTTCATCATAGCATTGATAAAACAACACATCTAATGGTGGCTGACGACCAGCACAGCACCATATACACAATAAACTTCAATAAAAAAAATGTACAAAACTATGTTATCTAAAAAAAAATATAGCAGAAGAAATGATATACAGGATATTTATCTTCAGCTTTGACATAATGATGCACGTAAAATTGCTCCTTAAATTGTGTGATAATGCTTAAATGAAGCATAAACACGCCTCAACATATATTAGACAGTGTTTCTAAGCTATTAAAGAAAGGGGAAATTGGAAACTACTGAAGCAAGAATTAACTATATTTAATGATTAGAGTGAAATAGTTAACAGTATTTGGAGCTGAGATGAGAAAAAAAAAATCACCTTAAATATGAATATTTTCTTGTACATTTAGTCCTATTTGACATATTTGAGTTATAGATGTCATTCTAGAAACACTAATCAACATTTTTCAGTATATTCTGACATTTTATTGACCAACTATAACTTTAAATAACACTGTACAGTCAGAATTAGTAGATAATTGTACATGGGCAGAACAGCGTACCAAATAGTAAATATTGTAAAGTTATAAGAAAGAGAAAAAGTGCATTCATTAGTGGTTTAATATTAAAAATAACTGCTTTAAATTAGAAGATTATCTTGATAATGAGTTATTTTTTAAAGAAAAAAAATGTCCCAATTCTCTATTTAACACATCTTAAATGTGAATATTTTCTGGTATCTTTAATCCTTTTTGACATCTTTGCATTATAGACTTATAGTTTGAGACTAAATAATGACTTTTGAGAAACATTAATTGACAATTTTCTGCTTTTTTATAGACATTTTATATACTGTATAGAGTCAGAAATAGTAAATATAGACAGAACAGTGTACCAAACAGTAAATATTATGAAGAAAAAATGCATTAATTAATGGTTAAATATTAAATTAACTGCTTAAAATGGGAAGAATATTTCAAAAATCATTCATTTTGAGTCATTTTTTAAAGAAATTCTTTGGTTCAAACATCTTAAAGGAAAATGTTTTCTTGTATGTCTTGTATTTTTTGGATATATTTAGGTTATGGACTTGATTGTTTGACACAAAATAAGACTTTTTAGGTTGCATCTTGACATTTTTCAGCACTTTTTGGCATATTATAGAGCAAAAATAATCAGTGTATAGAGTCAGAAATATATAGGAGAGTGATCATGCTGCGAAGAATCAAGAAAGGCCTCTGAGCATTTGAATCTAATGAAGGCTAAAGCTCAGTGAAAATGTGAAAAAACCCTTGGATGAAACACCTTTTCCAATCAGCCGGAGGAGATACAGCCCCTTCCCCTCCCCTCAACCTCCACCCCTACAGCGCTCAAACTCCCTGCAATCTTATAGCCAACGTAAACACGCTGCCAGGATGCCCATTTCTCATCTGCTTGCTTCTTTTCCCGCCACCGTTTTCAAGGGATATTATTACCATAAATTATAGCTGTAACGCGAGGTGGGAGGCAGATTAAAAGAAAAAAGTGTAGCCCCGTGCATCCATTTAGCTCTGGTAAACTTCCCCCCGTCGCTACTAGTTCATGATCACCCATGCAAACAGACTATTTTATGCCCGACTTCCCTGATGCATGAGAGAGGGAATTTATTTATTTATTTATAGTTATTTATTTTTTTAAATCCTTTTTTTTCTTTCTTCCCCCTTTTGAAAAAAAATGATGTGAGGACACGAAGAGGCCGTTGGTTTATGTTTGCTTTAGCGGACAGGAAATTAGTTTGTGTCTGCACGCAGCACGATTCACCTGGGCCCCGTTTATCTCCTGGAGGCCCTGAACGCACCACGCACACTGACAATAGCCATGCACATAAACTTCAGACACAGCAGCAGGTGTGTGTTTTATTGTATTCCTATATAAAGATATACATTATAAAATATCTCACATACTATCATTTGGGAACTGCTCCTGGTGATTTTAAGTTTTTTATCTTCAATTTTCATTAAGCACTTTCTTTCTTTAAGCACTTTAAATTGCTCCATAGATCAAATAAGAAAAGTTAATTCCGCCTTCTTGTGTTAATTTTGTGTCCTCTTTTGCTTTATTTAGTAAAGACACAGGGCTTTGAAACGTGCTACACACATAAGTTTGCCTTTCCTGAGGAGAGTCAGGGATGTATTTCAGTCTTAAACCACTGCTGAGAAAACTTTAAAGATTAAAGTCATTATTAATGAGAATAAAGTCCTTTTTTTTGGCATAGACACCTTTATTGTAAAGTTGGTAGACAGGAAATGGGAGAGAGAAGGGGTATGCAGGGAAAGGACAGTCGGCCGGGATTCGAACAGGGGTCTGCCGCTCAAGAGCAATGCTCCACATGGCCTACGCTTTACACACTACACCACTGAGCGAGCCAATAAAGTCATTACTAATGAGAATAAAGTCACTATTCACAAGAATTACAACTTATGAGAATTATGACTTTATTCTTGTTAATAAAAATTTTAAAAATTCGTAATGTCGCCCTAATACTCCATTGTCATTTCACCATGTGTTGCATTTTATCCTTTATCTTTAAAGACTTGTTGCTGAAATGTGCTGAAAACAGCGATAACATAAAATTGTAATGTAATGTACACAAAGACAGTCACTGTAAAGATCAGTAAGTAATGTAGTAACGATATAAAAAATAGTGAATTAAACACACTGGATCATATCCTTTATAACGGAAATAAAAAGATGATGTCGTGTTTATATAAGCGAGTCAAAACTTTCTATTCTAGCATAGTTTCATTTCCATTTTAACACTTTTCTTTATTTCGCCATGTGTTGCTTTTATATCCTGTTTTGATGCATTTTCAGTTTTTATGTAACATACTTTGAGCTAAAAACCACGATAACATAAAAACGTAACATAGTAAAGATATAAAATATAGACAACTAAACATACTGTATTGTGCATTACATTACATTACTAATTAAAAAGATGAGGTCACGCTTATATAAACGTCTCAAAACTCTGATCCGACTCATTTTTCCCGCTCTCTTCTCCCATCACCATTCCTCCGCCGCTGACATCCAGACAGTTGGTGCTGCCACGTTGCTCACTGCCTCATTTTTCTTCTAATATATTCACCCTCTTCTTCTTCTTTTTCTTCTTCTCCTGATACATATTCACTCTTGATTGTGGCTGCCAATTAGCCGGCGGAGTCTGTGGCAGTTCATCCATCTGACTTAAAGGTTCCTTGCCACTAATTTTGACGGCCGGGTCAAGTAGCAGAGGGACCCATTAATTGCAATAATGAAGTCTTCAGTGAGCGATCATCAATGACTTCGGAGTGCCATTAATTCCTTAAAAGAAATCATCTCTTTATTTTTAATGTTTAGCTTTTATCGTTCAGCCAGCTGTTGCAACATCTCATTTATCCCAGAGTTAATAAACATTATGCATACATGATTTCTCTTTCTCTCACTTTCACTCGTTCCTCTCTCTCTCTCTCTCTCTCTCTACTTTTTCACTCCAGCGTCCTTTGCTCTAATTTCTTTGCTGCGTACCATTTCATTTGTTTTTCATGTCTCTTTTTCTCATCTGCTTTCTTTTCACCTTAGCTACACCCATGTCTGTATTAATATTGAAAAATAAAATTATATCAGTGTTTACCCACTTCCTGAATCCTTCAAATCGTATTGAATCGAACCAATCGTTCCATTTTCAATTGTGTTGTTAAGCTTTATATCTTCAATTTTCATGCTCACAAATTGTTCAAAGCTTTATTTAAAAAGAGAATTCCAGCTATTTTATCAATGAACGTATCCATTTTCATACATAAGGCAAACCGGATTATAAGGAGCATTAAGCGAAACAGAACGTGTGTTAGATTAGTTCACAATAACTCTCAGCATTGTTCAGTTGTAGCACATAAAATACAAAACAATACGCTCAACAGTGAGTTCAACAGTAATATTACCGGTATGTTGAAGCACAGTACGTATTACTCCTGACTGCGGTAGCCATAATGCTCCATTAATCCATCAAGCGGTATGGCTCCGTAGTTTACCAAAGCCGTACTAAAACATTTTGACAGATTTTTGAGCGCCGTGTACCACGTAAAATCAGTTCGAGGTCAGTAAGCACAACCAGAAATAAAACATAAGGTGCACGGTCGATTTTTGAGAAAATTAAATGTTTTTAAGTGCGATTTATAGTCCGAAAAATACGGTACTTGCTGACCTACCCCCCCAAAAGCTCAGATTATGCTCAGAGTACAGATTGAGCTATACTGCGGCTGTGCATGTCAGTGACG
>JANJYP010052189.1:0-24988 GCA_024605115.1 Rastrelliger brachysoma
AAGCTTACCAAGCAAGTCTTTTCATTTTGAAAAATGGTTGTAGTTTCTCCAAAAAGTTTTCTTCTGAGTCTTCTTGGATACAATACTTCCAGATCATGTTGATGACTGAATCCTTGACAAGCGTCACATTCTGTGCTCAGGTTTTGTTCCAGTTCTGGTTCGCTTTATCAGAAACTATGCTGCCATGCTACAAACTGTAGATTTCCCAGACACATGAACAAGGATGGGAAGAGGACGCCAGGGAGGGCTGAAATTAACAGAGAGAGGTGATATGTTTCGAGTCCACTGAGACAGCACAGCTGGCTCGAGGGAAAAGAGGGGGAGGAGTCACCAATTGCTGATTGTTCAAATAACATCTTCTGACTTTAACCATGTCACACAAACACATACTCTTTCTTCAGTAAGTATGTGTCAGTGACTGTCACACACTGTCAACTATGCCTCTGCCTTTACAAATGCTCCTCTATTCTTTCCTCCAAACACTGATGTATTAGTTAAATTTGCTCAGTTCAGTCACAATTTCACACAGTTTTTCTTTGATTTACTTTATTTCTTGATTTACAATAACTGTTAGTCAGTGTTTACAGACAAGCATGAAATAGGGCTCAGTGCTGACATCTGTTGGATGTTGGGAAAACAAAACTGCATTCTCATGAGAGCAAATACTGTATTTAACTGTTCTGATGTAAGATAGGGTCCAGTAAAGAAACAGAGGGACATCACTTCTTGAACTATATCGGCCTTTACATAGTGAAGTACAACAAAGAAGTGATGTAAGAGATGTTGTGAGAGCAGGAAGGTTGATTATCACTAACAACACTTTTTGAGAATGGGAAAAAAAAACTATTCTAGAGACACCTGGTGTAATACACAGATTGTCATGAACAACAAATTACATCCCTACTTTTCAAATATTTTCAATTATTCTACTTTCACACATATACATACATAGAGGCCAAATGATTGAATGCTTGACAAAGAACCTCTTCATAAACCTGTGAACGTGCACACACTCTCCCAAACACAGTAATTAAACTTAACAAAAAATACCTGACTGTTTTTACCATTGCTGATTATATATATGTGACATTTTCTAGTCGCCAGGTAGAACCTTCTTTCTTTTATATAAATAAGAAACAATGGCAGGAATAAAAAAGTAAAATTCTAAACAATGTTAAACTTCAACTGAATTCAATAATCTAATCCTGAATAAAATAAACATGGATTTAAAGAAAGGCAACCATTCACATACATCTATCAGTCATTTAATACTTGTGATCAAATGAAGGCAAAAATAAACTTTCCCACACTCAAAAGTCTACACTCTGAGACTGAGAATTTTCTGGAAGGAGTGAAACATCTTGACACAAGTTTTGATCAAGAATAGATTTGTTTTCAGTTTTAACCATTCCCAGTCTCTTCTTCAATAATTTGTCCTCATTATTTAACTTTGTCCGGATTGCAGTTTTTATTTGACTGCCATCTACGCCAAACTTGACAGCCACATGATCTAGGAGAAAAAACATAATTAAGTTGTTGTCTCCATTTTGTATGATAAAATTCTAAAGTCATGAGCTGCAACAAAGAAGGTCTGTGTGCTTAAAATGTAATAATGTTAATGATGTTCTCTATATCTTACCAATAATGCTTCTCAAGATTTCAGGTGGGAGTTGAGGCTTGTGGCAATCTTCTGTAAAACTGTTCTTCCGGCCCTGCAGTGAGTGTGTGGCCAATGTTTCTCTGTCAAAAAGCATCATCAACAGTGCAGAGGTGTACTTCTTGTAGTCGCCAATCTCTGCAATGCGCTCATAAAGATTTTTTGGTACTCTGAGGTTCTCAGCAAGATACAGGAAGCTGTGATCATCCTGAGGGCAAAAAAAAAAAAAAAGTTGGCTCCAAATGTTTTAATAAGCATCAGTTTCTGAATCTGTCTATTATTGGTGAATCTGAGCCTAAAAACAAGTTCCAAAAAAACTCCTAGGATAACTAAATGTTATTGTGCGGTAACACGTAATTTACAAGTCCTGACCTCCGGGATATTATGAACTGCCCTCATCTCTGTGTCAGACTCTGACAGGAAAGAGATTGCTTCATCTTGAGAGTTCTGCGGTGCAACTAC
This sequence comes from Rastrelliger brachysoma, assembly GCA_024605115.1. Lineage (NCBI taxonomy): Eukaryota > Metazoa > Chordata > Actinopteri > Scombriformes > Scombridae > Rastrelliger > Rastrelliger brachysoma. The sequence goes on from JANJYP010052189.1 coordinate 2,120, forward strand.
TGGGTCACCTCCTTGGAGAACGTGATCCAGAGTGACTCGAAGTTCATGTGCCGTATGCCTCATCTGCATCATGAGAGTGTTCATCTCTGCACAAATAGTCATATAACTTTAGAAATTAGCTCAATTAAATCTCTGGCAAACATTCATTAAGTATGTGAAATTAAACATGGCACTGGAGGCGACCTGCTGTGTACTGGGTAAAAGACCGTCCAGATTATGTTACCAATTAAGTAACATTATTAAACTGGAAATTAAAAGGGTCTCCGTTTTCTCTACATTAACATGTAAGTACGTCACTTGGACATTACATTACATGATGAAACATTACAGACATGATGAAATAAACCATGACCTTTGTTGACTAGTTAATTATTTTGTTGTTTAAAATCAATCAGAAGTTATTTTACTCTGAAATAAATGTCAGAATGGACCTTTATAAAACAATTATGTGTAATATTTCTTTAATCCTAGAATGTAACTTCTCTTTGGTTTCATTAAAATGCCCCCATCAAGAGTGCAGAAATGTGTCAGAGAACATGACCTCAGTGATAGCCCTTAAGGCTAAGCTAAAAATGAGTCATAGTTAATAAATTGATTTGTCTTGACAGGTATTTTCTTGAAGCACATCAATTAATAAATGAGGCATATTTTCTTTCCACCCACCTTTCAACTCCCTTAGCTCTCTCTCGGCCAATATTCTGCATCTGCGCTCATATTTGAGTTGTGCCTGCAGTTGCTCTATTTTCATGAGGAGACTGATGGTGTCTGTCCTGATGCCTGGACTTGCAACATTTTCTTCATCAAATTCAATAGCCTCATGCTGCCAAGTAAGATGATAAGGGGTGAACAGCTGGCACACGTGGAATGAACGTTTTGTTTTTGTTTTATTGCACACTTAGTAAAATCTCTCACCTCGTTTTTGGGATAAGGTGAGTAACTGGGCTCGTCAGCCAGCGTGTATTTATCATCCACTGGATCGCCGCCAAACTCATCTGTTTCTGTGCCCATCTTCATCATCTTCGTTGGAGGCTGGGATGGAGACGCTCCTGCCCCTTTCTTAGGTGGCATATGGGTAAAAAAGACACTAATCTGGAGAGTGCAGAGATTTGATCATTAGTCGTCACATCAAGTTTGCCATTGTCAGCACATGATGGAGTTAAACTTTAAAACTTTTTTTCAGTGGCTGTCTTCACTGTTGATGTGAGCTCAAAATGAAAAGTTCGCAGTGCATCCCCTCCCCGTCTCCCCCTCCACTCCTCGACACCAGCATCCAGTTGGAGCCCCTGAGTGACAGTGACTGTCTTTCAACACATTAAATTACAACATCATGACATTTAAGGTTTCACGGTTCTGATGAGCCTCACCTAGACGTTCAGCTCGACTTCAGGGATGAACTGTCACGACTCTCGCTGAGGACAAAGACAGCGCAGTAAATGGAAATACTGCGTAGTAGAGGAAGTAGTAGTACTACTGCAGTAATACAGTACATGGATCCTGATATATTTACGGCTTATGTTGGTCGGCAGCGCAAAACGTTTACTGTTAAATATAAGTGAAATACAGGTCCCATATTTATCTCTTGTAGAGTATGGTACACACGTGTAAAAGATTACTGTGTGGTGATTTAATTTTTTTACAATTATGTGCGGAACAAAGGTGCGAAAACTTCTTCCCCGAGGGAAGTATTTTGGCCCAGTACAGTTTCCTGCTCATCACTATCCTTAATTTGACCAACCAATAGACATTCAGGAATTCAGCAGAAGGCGGGACTTCTTGGTCTGATTGTGAATGTCAACCAATCAGTGCTATGTTCGAAACCTAGTTAGCTTCCTAGTTCGGTTGCAGAGCACCCATGTGGGTTCAGTGTTGACTTCACTGAGAAAGTTGGTGCTAAAATCAAACTGCGGTCACCGTTTACTTTGAAAAAATAGTGTCCTCGTGTTTCGCCATGTCGTCTTTTTTCATAAAGTCAAAAGAAAAAGGGAAAAATACAGCTGTGACCAAACGGAAGGTAAGTGAGCTGGACTGTTAGTTACCACGTTAGTTAGCTACCAGGTTGGCTAGCCGGTGTTAACTTGCATGATGACAACAACCACAGAATATAAGAAAGCATTGATTTATTTAAATGCATGTTCAGTACAGTCCATACTCGGTTGCTCCAGTTTGTTCTGTATTATGTTGGTTAACAGTGTCACATGTGTTTGCTGCTGGCCTGTGACTACTCAATCTACACTATATTTAATCATAAACTCTACTCTTAATGTGTATTCAATGGTTAATTGGTTCAATATGGACTACTTTCCGACTAGGATAACTATAAAATCCTAAAATAGATTATAGCTACACTATCAACTATTACTCATTTTACTTCCTTTATTAAAAGAGAGAGGTGCGTGCTTCTTTCTGAGCACAGTGTAACTAAATGTTTAGCGTTGATAATAAACAGATACTTCGACTTAAAACTTAAAATCCCAGTCATTAAATAAAAACACCTGCAGGTTCTTCTCCTTGACATTAAAGGAAAATAACTATGTCTTTACTAATCCCTTCTCCCTTCCTGCTGCAGCATGATGGGGACAAAATGCGAGCTAAGAAACCAAACTCGAAATACAACGAAGAGATTTCCAGTGACTCAGAGACAGAGACGTATGTATAAAGTCGAGTTAAGCATTGAATGACTGGTGTTATAAGCTCAGAAGTAATCCATTACAGTGATTTAAAATGTTGGGTGTTTTTTCTTGTTCAGTCCCATACAGTCCAAGAAAAGGCAGTCCAGTCAAGATGTAGAATATGAGGAAACTCCACAAGAGAAGAAGCTCAGATTAGCCAAACTTTATCTTGAACAGCTAAAAGAAGATGGTAAGCATCTATTACCCACCTGGCATTGAGCTTCAACAGTGTCTGATTGTGTATGTCCATTAAACAATCTTTTGTCAATCAGAGGAAAATAAAGCTGAAGAAGTAACATTTGAAACAGACCTGATTGCTGGAAGACTCCAAGAAGAAGTGGTACGTAATTAAGTGTCAAAATTATTGATTTTTAATCAACACATTCTTTTCTATATTTCATAAATATGTCAATTTTTTAAACTCCTTCCCTTACTTTTCTTAATCCAATTTCTGAATACTTTGGCCACATAACTTTCCTATTTTACAGTCCAGTTTAGTCTAGAGATGTAATTATTAGTTGACTGACAGAAAATATATCTGCTATTATATTGATAATTGATTTCAAGCAAACTAAAGAAGTCCCCTTGGGCTCTTATCATAGGTGAAGTGATCTCTGAGACAAAAAATGGTTATGACTGGAAATGTCCTTTTTAAAGACTTCATTGTCTCCTATAATTTCTAAGATCAACCTTGGACACTTGATCAACACAGGTCTGTTTTTGATCTTTCTGTATATGTGATTCCCCTTAGCTTGAACAGAAGGGAAAACTTCAGCGACTTATTGCCAAAGATGTAAGTATGAGAATTTTCATCTCTTAAATCTCCAGTGTTTTCAGTGTCTTCATAAACAAATTGACTTTAATTTGATTTTCTTTTATCTGTCTTTTAGCTCATTCCACCAGATTCTTCAGAGATCAGAGTGTTAAGAGGACACAAGCTTCCAATTACCTGTCTGGTGATTAGTTTTGATGAAAAGTTCATCTTTTCTGCGGCTAAAGACTGCTCCATCATTAAATGTTAGTATACATGATGCCCCAAACAGTCAACATTTTTATCATGGTCTGAAAAATACGCATTAAAATTTACTTATAGTTGGTTGTCCCAATTTATTTTTTTGTTAAATCTTCAGGGGATGTTGAGAGTGGAAAGAAACTGCATACAATACCTGGAGGAAGGAAAGGTACGGAGGATCGCCATGTTGGACATACAGCCCACATCCTTTGTATGGCCATATCATCAGATGGAAAATACTTGGTGAGTGCCTTAATCAGTAGTGATTTAAATCCCCTCTTAAAACATACTTTTATTGGAGAGCCTTTCGTAATTTTATTTATCTTTTTACCTATTTCTTGTTTTACTGTTATGTTCCTATGTGTGTTCAGTGGTGAATTTTTATTTTTTATTTTGTACTGCAAAACTTTCTGCTGCCTTGTAATGCTGTATTAAAAAGTGCTCTATAAAGTTTATTATTATTATTCCTCCTGCAAATCAGTAATATGTCATTGTCCACATTTGCATGTGTACTTAGCATCAACTTTCTCAACAACCTTTTAGGCTACTGGAGACATGAACAATCTGATCATGATTTGGGATGCAGAATCATGTAAACATCTGTATAAATTCACAGGACACAAAGGGCCCGTGTCGGTATGTTCCCAGTCTTTATCCCACATGACACAGTAACATCTATCCTCCTTATCATAGCAGTTATGTAGAGAGCAGGCTTGATGTCTTCCTGTGAATGATGTCAATTGCTTTTTCCTTCTCAGGGTCTCTCATTCAGGAAGGGTACCCATGATCTGTACAGTGCCTCTCATGATCGCTCAGTGAAGGTGTGGAATGTGGATGAGAATGCATATGTGGAAACTCTGTGAGTAACTTGCCCAAAGAAACATTTATTTCACTATCCAAAGCTTTGTTTTGTCTCACATGAATATGAAATAAATCTCTACAGCTTTGGGCATCAGGACGCCATCACAGGACTGGACAGCCTGAGTCGTGAGCGCTGTGTGACTGCAGGAGGACGTGACCGCACTGTGAGGGTGTGGAAGATCGCCGAGGAGTCTCAGCTAGTGTTCCATGGCCACGAGTGAGTCTTTGTCTGATTCCGTGTCTCACGTGTTGGACCAGAGAGTTCAGATATGTTGGTTTATTCAGGTCCAAATTTCAGCACACTGAATTTAAAACACGAGTTTGTCTTTTTAATGTGTTTTTTATGTGAAGGTTATGAGTGATGAAACATGTAATGAGATGATAATATAAAAAAATGATCAAAATGCGCAGTGCAAGTATATTAGCTGTAGTGTAACCAGGAATTGTTATATGCTCACTGTTTAGTGGTTCAAGTTCAGGTGATCTTTAAATTTCCGAGCTATGTTTTATTATGAAACACTTATATACGAAATATACAAAATATATTTTAGGTGACTTGTACTGCACTGCTTGAAGGAAGTATAAAGTTGCTATTGTGGAAATTTTCTGTGACTCCACCTCTAAATGTGGCTACAAACTTTTGGAAATAAGAATAGTTGTGAGTAATGAATATTTAAGTCTCTATTCATAGCACAACAATCTAGTCCTAATATTCATATATTATGTATATGTTGTACTGCTCCTGTAAGCTTACAAAAAGAAAAACATCATCTCTTCTTAAATCATCGTTCTGTTTTCCTCCAGGGGTTCAATTGATTGTGTCCAACTCATAAATGAGGAGCACATGATAACAGGAGCTGATGATGGGTGAGGCTTCAGTGGCTTTTTTTTTCTAGTACTTTTCAGGATCTTCCTGTGCACAGCTTCATTCATGTTTCTCTTTTGTGATCTCTCAATTTTCTGACCGACCTCAGCTCTGTGTCCCTTTGGAGTGTCAACAAGAAGAAGCCTCTGAGCACAGTGAAGCAGGCTCATGGTTGCCATGGCGATGCAGGGCTGGAGCAGCCTCACTGGATAGCTTCGGTAGCAGCGCTGCAGAACTCGGATGCTGTAGCCTCAGGTGCCTCTGGCTGTGAGAGTCTTCTTGACCAGATTTTTATTAAGACATGCATACACACTATATGTGTAGGATACATAAAAAACATTTTCAGTGTATGAATGCAAATGTCTTCAGTATAATTAACACACTTGATTGCTACACACACACACACATATACTGGATTTATATTTATCTCTTCATAAGATATTTTTCAGTGTGTAATTATGTAATGTAATAATACATCTGCTGTACAGGTTCCCACAACTCTCAGGTGCAACTGTGGAAGTGTGGGCAGAATTACCGTGGGCTAGAGCCTCTGTTCAGTGTGCCAGTGGTAAGTTCTTACTTAGTCATCTTTGGTATCAAATACATCATACTTAATTATTGAATTAGGTTGCATAAGGTAGAATAAATGAATGGCAGCTAACAGTTGTTTCCTCCACTTTCTTTTTTGGCACTACTTTCTCTGCCAGTTGGGGTTTGTTAACAGCCTGAAGTTTTCGAGCTCTGGTCAGTTCTTGGTGGCAGGAGTTGGACAGGAGCACAGGTAACTGAACTAATGGTCATGTTTCCATAGAAACTGTCGATGGAGTTGGAGTCGAAGCTGTCTCCCATGCATCAAGTATCCACTAGATGACAGTGTTAGTCTATATCAGGTTTAGTGCAACCTCACCAGTCTGACTTTCTTTAAGTGATAGTCTGTTGGAATTAGGTGACCCATGAGAGAGAAACTGTTGATTGAAGGAAGCTCAAAAATTGAAAATGTAATATTCATTAGGTGTTATACAATCTTATTTTGTCAGATTTATTTATTAATTTATGGAAAAAGAAGAAAAATGACTTATAAAGACAGATGTTTATTTCTTATGTTGGATATTCAAAATCTGTTTCATACAAGAAAAATGTATTAAACCTTGACAACTACTACACCATGTTTTTTTTTTTTTTTCACTCTGGTCTTTTTTTAAAGAAATGAAATACAGCAAACAGAACTGTAAACGCAAACATAACCTGAAGTCTGAATTGACTAATAATTTCCAGGAGCAGAGAAGGAGATCCAGCAATCAATATCATCAGGCCAGGCTGGAGATGCATCCACATTTGACAGATAAATGTGTTCTGTTTGGATTTGCGATTGTGCACAATATTAAAATAGCAGGGTGATATTTGTCCTGATTTGATTTGCATTACTCCACTTTTTGTCAGATTACAGGAAAACATATTTTAGGCACTGCTGGAAAATTGTTAACTAGTATGATTTTAGTTCACATGTAGACTTCCTCACCCCTTGTAGTTGCTGAATCAGTTTGAAACATGATTTCAGCTTGAAGCAGCAAGAGTCATAAAATGAGCTTTTATCACTCATCTTCCCAATTTTAGATAATGCTGTAAATCTGTGTGTAATTATCTTTTCTATCTCTGATTCTATGTTCATGCAGATTGGGCCGATGGTGGAGACTAAAAGAGGCCAGGAATGGGATCTACATTATTCCTCTTAAAAGGAAACTGCCTAATCCAGAAGAAAGCAAGATTACCAAATAGTGGACTGTTAAGTTTCTTTTTGTTTTTGTAAATTAAAGGGTTAAACACATACTGAGTTTTATGTTGTTGTTTATCTGTCAGCACAAGTCTTATTTGTTTAGAAACAAAAAAGTGGCACATTTGCAGAGTGATTTGATCAGGAATTGGCTGTTCTTTGTTTTTGCTCTGTTTGCTTTTTAACCAGGAATTTTTGCATAAGTGAAGGAATCACTAGACAGCTGTGTCTGGATTGAACCAAGTGAGAAGAGGCTGTCTTGTAGAAGATGCTACATACTGACCAATACTGCTTTCTTTTTTCTTATAATAATTCTACTGAAAGAGTATCACTTAAATCACCAGAGGCAGTCTAAGAAGCAAAAGTTTGGGTTTAACCCTGGCCTATGTTGTCATGGTAACTGCTTCTTCATAGGTCATTGTCAGCCTCTCGGAGCCAAATATAAAATGAAACTCAACGGGGGAATCATTTATCTCTTGGTAGAGAAGTTTAATAATTTTTTTTTTGTTTTTTTTTAAATATGAATAGCAACTGTTCTATTTAAGAGTTGTACAACTAAACCTATTTAAACACTCTTTGTGAGGTGAAGGTGTTTTGAGGAATACATGCACCCTTTCCAAAATCTTTTATTTTGTTACAACTGTTTTATACAGTTACAAGGTTTTTAGAGGGATAAAGGTGCCTTGATCAATGATCAAGAAGCTCACACTACTGTGAGATGACTGTAGGTATCAGTGNAAATATAACTGAGGCAACAATTAACTTGCTGTAGAAATGTTTCAATGATAAGCCTGCTCAGTGTTGCATTTGCATTATCTTCAAGTTCCCTGCAGATGTCCCCTTAGGCTTCATCATAAGTGTTATTGTCCTCTTCAGTGGTTGTGTTGGAAACTCAAAACTTTTATTTGGATTAATAGTTTATACATAACAAATGCTGCGACGCAATATATTTTCCACTTCTCACAGTTAAACATATTGACAAAGTGTTGATTTCTGCAAGTTAACTGCACATTTAACCAATTAAAACAGACCAGGCAGACATTATGTGCTTTGTATATACATGGGCAATACAATTTAATATCGGGGAAACTAATCAGTATAAAAAAATTAAAAAGTCCAAGTGGGATGAATATTATTTTAGGCACTGTACATGTATATTTTGCACATACTAAACTAGTTACACCAGTTGTTACAGCTTAGAGATCGGAGCACCAATACAAATCTTAGTATTAGAACAGTCTGAAAATCAAAAGTATACATCATCTGCTGTAGTCCCTTTTTAAAATGAGAATTTTCAAGGAGGCAATCCATTAAATTGATGCAACTAAATTAAACAGAAATTTCAAAAGTGCTTAAATTAGTTTCTGAAATGAAAGAAGAGCTGAAAATCCAATAAAGCAAAGCCAAAAAAGATCATTGTTGTTGCCTCTGAATAGCTGCTCTCACTTTGAATAGTGTCAAATATTGCAATTGTGAACCCAAACACAGAGGCATTTCATCTTTTAATATTACAAAAACATTTTATTTACATAAATTACAGGAAATCACACACTGTTATACCAGTCTACATGAACACATTGTCCTTTATATTGTCTAGTCGCCTAGTTTTTAAACACGTCCACTATGGTTAGTCACATATTTTGTTTAATAGAAGGGCTAAAATTATTTAATAGCATTTTTTGTCAATGTCTAAAACATTTGGATATATTCACAGCACTGTAAGGACAAGATAAGAACAGCCTTTTGTATAACACTATTGCTTCACAACCACCCATTTGACAAGACTTCTTAGGACAAGGCACGGTGCATTTAATCACATCTATCTGTAAACCGAGGAGATCACAGCATATTAAATCTATACAAAAAAGGCTTTACATTTGATACATACTGCTCACCATAGGAACATCATTTAGCTTTCACAGTTGGAGTTACCCTTGCCACTGTCAGTCTACCCAGACAGAGTTATCTCTCTGCAGCATGTTGAATGACATGGGGGCACCGTCACACTCAGCCGTCTTTAATGAAGGGATGACTGATAATGGGATGGTCTCTTGTGCTTAGAGAGGAGCCTTTTTTTCACAAAGAGGACGTTGTAGAGTCCACCACCTCGCGGCCGTTACAAACCGCTGGCACATAGTTAGAAGCTGATCCTGAGAGAGTAAAAACAGCAGTGTTAACCAGGCAAGGGTCATTCACTGTCAGGACGCAAAACTGTAAACAAGAGATAAAGGCCATGAGCACAATTGTGGAAACAGACAACTATGGGCTCTACCAGTCTGTCTGTCTACTGCTTCGGGTGATTTTCTTTGACTGTCGCAAATCACTCGTACTTGAGTACTGACTTTTAAAATTATGTTGAACTTCTACTTCAGTTCATTTCAGAGAGAAGGTAGCCTATTATCTACATACAAACACACAGTATGTTAGATATAAAAATTAGCTTCAGCTAAACCAGCGACACCTGCAATATCCTACTTAAAGATGAATGTAGTTGTTTCACCAATGTTTTACACTGTTACTTTTATTTAAGTAAAAGACCCTAACACTTATCTGTTGTTACATCAAGCATTCATTTCAGACAGCTAAATTTCTTCAGTCCAAGTGAAGACAACTAATAAAAAAGAAAAAAATCCTGCACTCTGCTATACTGCAAAGCATTAGGTAAAATAAATGTGTATTGTTATGAAGTTTGTGATGTGAATTAGTTGTCAGTTAAGATTTAGATAAGGCATGCTCTTATTATCCAGTCATATGAACATATGACTGGATTTTATTGCTGGCCATACTGATGCAGAAACAACCAGAAATGTCAGCAATGTCCAGTTTTTATTCTAAGATTTCTGTTCATATACAGTACTTGCATATACTATATTTGCACATTTCATCGCATAATATCTAAAAAAAAAAAAACACTACTACTTTTGGTCAGCAATTTACACATTACAACATCTTGCAGGTGTCACCTGCTAAAACTGCTGCTTGAAGTTAGGCTGCAAATAAAATTTGCAAAAATGTTTAAATCTCATTAAAGTCAAAATTAATAATAGAATTTACAACACAAATGTGCAAGTGTTTATCATGCCTGTAGTCATACTGAATACAGCAACAAGCACCATGTGTAGTGGATGTGTTTACCTTTAGAGTAGCTGGAGCTGGGAGCAGAGGCCGAAGCAGACACTGTCGCACTGAAGCGGTTGGCTGTGACTCTGAGCGTGGCCACATTTTTCTGGGGCTGGAACAGGATGATGTGGACCTTAGGAGCAAAGAGGCAGCCAAGAACCACCGAACCACTCAGACTGACAGAGATACACATGGTGGTAGTCTGCACCTGTGAGGGCAGAGAGAGTGTGTGAGGACAAACATACATCTGCACTCTGATTTTCTCTTTTTGTCTTCAGAAGACACACACACCTGTTACTTCTGTTAAAGCTTTGATGTAATTAGTTAACTCACAGTTTTATTCACTTCCTACTCTGACTACTCCAAAACCTTTAATCCAATCAGTGATATTCTCTCTCACTGCTTGTCTGGTAATCCCAAAATCATTTCAAAATCAACAAATCTGTTCATATCCTTCTGTTTCAGAGGCCACTCACAACCAATTATAATATGCCTGTCAAATTGTATACACAATATATGCTGTGTGCACAGTGTGTTCTTCAGCATCTTTCAGTTCACATAACACCTGCCTCGCCTGTCCTAACTATCACTCTCACAGATAATCTTCTTGTCCATTTTTCCTATTTCTTCCTAAAACGTAATACCAATATCTTGTCTCTCTTGGTTTTAATGTTGCAGAGGTACGTCTAAACTGCAATTTCAGTTTCTTGTTTTTATGTGAATGAACTTCAATAAAAACACATTTCAGACCTTTGAGGCTGTCAAACAAATGTTTTGTTGTAGTTCTTTAATAAGACAACTACACGTCAGATCATGTACTTTCACTGTATTCAGCCTCTTCTAAAATACAGATTAATACTTCTGCATTCTGCAGTCATACCACAGATGAAACCCAGAAATGTCTTATGTTCTTTTATGTGTCATGTAGTTATTATTCCACCATTAACAGCCACATTTCCATTTTCAATTATGTGTGTTCAAGTTTTCAATTATGAATGTTAGCAATTCTAATTGTGTATCTGCATGGGTGTGAATATGAGGGCAAGAAGAAGAATGTTGGATAATAAGCACAGCTGGCTGTCCTGGAAAGTCAGGGCCTTGTTAGTCATATTTCAGTTGCTAATGTGAGCTGACTGCTGGGTCATCTTCCTGAGCACCATCTCTTCCCACCCCACTGGTTACCCCTGCAGTCCAGTAGCTTCTATTTGCAGAACCACAGCATGAAGTGAAATCCCTCTAAACATACTGCACAACAACACTGCAGAAATATAAACAGTCCTCACACTTTTAAACTTGAGACTGCAAAAATAACTGCAGGTGATATCACTGAACTTGTCTTTTATCAGAAGCTCTTTTATCTCGTTCTACTAATTATGTATTCCTGACAGGTATTTACATTTAACAATTTTACACAAATAATTATAAAGCACCAACATGCTGTGCCACTGTAAACCCCACTGTTTATTTTTTTATTTTTAGGATGCTCATTAGCTGATGTCATGTCATTAGCTACTCTCCCTGTATTCTTATGTTAAAAACAGCTGCCAGGAGAATTATATTTCCACTTGTTTTCTTTTACTAATGCTTTTATAGGGGTTTATTTTATTGAACAGACATCTTAACAGTATTATACAGACTTTTCCTTGATTTTTATAATTCAGAATTTACTGCCATTTATCTTTGAGGAATTTGAATGGCTTATTAACCAGTTTGGTGCACATGCTGCAGAAATAGATCATTACTATAATGTTGGGTTTTTACAAAATAAAAGTGGAATGAGACCATAAAGAATAAGTGTATTTTCAAATATATGATAATATCTGTATCCCTCTGCGAAACCTTGGGCTTATCATGATTCACTGGGCAACAAGGCTAGTCCCTCATTAGAATATTTCTGTGCTATCCAACACTAATTTGAAATGTTTCGACTGAACCGACAGCCATTATTATTGGTGTCACGCAGAACCAAAGCATCAAGGTCTGTGTTGCAGTGCCAAACCTCTTATTCTTTCAATTACACTGTTTGCTGCTACTCCAGTATGAAGCCTAATATTCTACAACGTTGAGCAGATCTCAAAAATCCCACTGGGGATCAGGAAGGGTAAAGGTTTTCAGTTCATGGCGTGGGTGCCAGGAAGGATGATCACTGCAGACATGAAAAGCCTAGGGTAGCTCATGATGATACAAAGCTTGTGTGATCTTAGCCCTCCCCCCATCTGTTTTCACAACAAAGTCCTTGTTGCACACCCTGACCAAATACTGTGGCAGTAGCCTTGAGTCTGCCTAAGGCAGCAGTACTCATAACTTACATGGTCTGTCAGCTTTATGTCTGTCATTTTGTCTTATTTGTTTTACTTTATACTGCATGCAAAATAGATTAGTTTGTCCTTGCAGCAATACATTTTCTACTCAGGCAAAATTAAGTGTGTATTCTAATTTGTTTTGGCTTGATGCAGCGTTGCAAACAACTCTGATGATAGTTATGCATATTCAGCCTATTTATTCATTGTCATTTTAGAGACACAGGTTAAATTTAGCGTTTAGCAATTTTTGTGTAAAGGCTAAAATCTGCAAAACTTTATCCTCATGTGACAACTCTGCAGCAGGGAGGCAGTGTCATTAAAGAAGCAGGCACTCTGCTTACAATTATTTTTATCACAGGTCATGATACTGTGCTGTGAGTTCATTATAAAAAAAGGTCATTTGAAACCTTTTTTATAATGTCTCAACATAATTTATTCTTTGCACCTGAAATGTACCATTACACATTTAGTACTGACACGATTCAGTGAATCAGTTTGACTGTCATTAATTATTTCTACCTGTGTATTCATGTCTGATCTGTCTCTAGAGTCTTTGTTGTCATCTTGAAAGATCCTCAACACACACGAAAAGAAAGTTCTTTTAAGAGCCTGTGCAATGGTGATGAAATGGAATGTGAAAGTGAAACCTTCATTTTTAGGAATGGTAAACACACTAAGGATAGTCATTTATAGTCATTGTTCCAAAACAGTGAACACGAGAGGCTTCTAGAAATATAAATTGTGATTGCTCAATTGGCTTTTTGAAAAACACTTTCACAGATAGTTACCCTGTAGTCACTGGCAGTGACATAGAAGATAGGCTGGAAGGCAAGCCAGATGATGCAGGTGGTGTACATGGTGAACCCAATGAATTTGGCCTCATTGAAGTTTTCAGGGCACTTTCGGGTCTTGAAGGCGTAGACAGTGCAGAGTATAATGAGGATGCAGTTGTAAGCAAGTGATATGAGCATGCTGGAGTCCCTGCTGTTGCACTTGAGGGTGACCACATCTCTCCTCTCTGGGCTTACTTCCTTCCGGACCCCTGGCACCTCCACCAGCAGCCAGATAACGGCCACTAGCAGCTGGCAGGAGATAAGAGCGCCACAGATTGCAACCTGCGAGGCTGGGCTGATGAAGCGAGGCCGCTGGGCTCCATCTTTCACCCCACTGAAGATACGAGCAATTCTGTTGGTCTTGGTGAGGAGAGCTGAGTAACATACAGCAAATGAGGTGCCCAGGCCTAGTCGGCGTAGGGTGCAAATGGCAGTGGAAGGCTTGGCAATGTAAATGAAAGTCATGCTGTAGCACATCAGGACACCCAGCAAGAGGATGTAGGAGAGTTCACGTCCACTCGCTTTGACTACAGGTGTCTCATTGTTCTTGAAGAACACGCCTACTACTGACAGAGTACACAGTATACCTAAGCAGGATATGGTAACAGGCCCAATGGCCCAAGCATCTTCCCAGCGGATGTACTCTTCAGGCAGATCATAGCAGCCTGTGAGGTTAGCCAGGGGCCACTGCCCAAAGCTACAATCAGCACAGGTGAACTCATCCTGCAGATACTGGTAGGGCTGACAGGGGATACAGATCCAACAGCATACATCTCCGGGCTGCATACTCTTCACCTCATTCTTCTTGCAAGGGTCACTACACTGAGAGGTAGGTGGTACATGGTTACGCCAGGGTACCCCAGTAGTGTTCAGAATCAGGTTCTGATCCCAGTAGCCAACCTTCTTGTAGATGAACTTCCCTTCTTCTTTGTGGTAATGAAAGATGTTATAGCGGCTGATGCTGTCACCAACAGAGTCAAAGCGCACCATGTTCTCTGTGTCTGCAGGTCTGAATGGAGCTGGAAGCAGAAATACCAAGATGTTGATTTAAAGCTATTTTCAGTGATTAAAAGGCTCAATTATTTTCCAACAAAATTGACTTGTTGTCATTATCTACATGAATTATAATCCTTACAGGATATAAGAATGACAACATTAACTGTCCTAGCAAATAGCCTACTGAAAAGCTGTAAAATCACAGTGCTTTCCTGATATTTTTTAGCTTATTTCAATGTGAGTATTTATTCATCCAACAGAATAGATCTGTATCATATGCATTTATATCTGAAACATTTTGTATCTGTGTGTGTTTGCTTTGCTGACCTTCAAACTTGGTCTTCAGGATGAACTCTTTGTAGAACCTTTTGCCATTGCCTGGTTTCATGGCTTCACAGACTTTGGATGTGTTGGAACACACTGCTTGTCTCATGTTGTGCAGAGCGTATGCCATTGCATAGACTGCATTCACCACAAACATGATCTTGGACTCCTGCTCAAAAGTTCCATCTCTGAGGCTGTGGTCACTACACCCAGCTTCTTCAAGACTGCAGTCAAACCGGTGCTCCCAGAACTCTTTAAACCATGGGTTTCTTGTGTTGGTGTATGGGTTCAGCTTGGTGAAGTAGTCTTCAAACTCTCTGATTGGGTAGGAGGCCAACTCAATGGTAAAAGCTCCTTCTGCTGCTGTTTCGCTGCCCCTCACCACACTCTCTTGTGCCCCCCAGCCATCACTGGCCACCCAAATGAAGGTGACATTCATGCGAGCAGCAGCCACCAGTAGTTCACGGGCATCCTCACTGCGGGTGAAAAGGATAACTACCTTGGCATTGGACTTCTGCTGTAGGGAACGGATCACATTCTCGTAGCCCTGGCGGTTCATGGAGCGGCTCACTTTGGCTGAAGTGGCAATGCAGATTTGGCGAGTACGGGCCTCCTGCTGGAAGGCGTCAATGCCGGTCTCACCATAATCACCTTCTGATGCTACTGTTGACACGTAGGTCCAGTTGAAATAACGCAGGATCTCAGCCATGGCCTTAGCCTGGTAGAAGTCAGCGGGCACTGTGCGAGCGAAATAGTCATAGCGAGTTTTATCGCTGAGCTTTGCGCTGGTGGAGGCATAGCTGATCTGAGGGATCTGGAACAGCCGCAGTAAGTTGGCCACCTTGTGAAAGACAGAGAAAATTCTTTATTAGGTTTATCGTGGCATTTCATTTCATGGCTTTACTGATATAATCTCCAAAGTATGGGTAAGCTTTTTGAATTTATTGAATATGGTTTTACAATAAGTCTCAGGGACAATGGGAGACTTGTGCTACCAAGCACTTTGTTGTCATGTATATTGGACCAGAGCTCACCAGAATGCCTCTGGAATCCCATGCTTGCACACTTTTCAAGAGCTAATGAATAAATTTGAATATAAAACCTGCATGTCTCCTGTTGCAAGTATTTAAAACAGCCCGTTAGATATCCCAGTTGACATTAGTGTGGCTCTCTCCCAAAATGATTTCCATTAGCATCTGGTGCAGTCAAGGGTGTAGGAAATGTTTGTGTTTGTGGGGGGTCTGGGTGGAGATGTGTGTGCACGCACACACACACACACACACACACACACACACGCACAGACAGACACACACATACACACACAGTGTGTTTGGGAAGCTTAAGGTAGGTCAACTACTGTCACAACAAAATGTTCAGGACAAAAACGTAATGAGAAAGACTGCAATTCATGTCACCTATGTGACGTCACGTCAGCACACTTTCTCTTCTCTTTGACCAGAAAATAACCCTTTCTGTCCCATTGAAACCCATTCATATTTTTCGAGCCTAGAGGTCCGATGGGGTCCAGTGGAAGGGGTGTGACTAACAGCTCTATACCAGAGACCGTATTCTCTGTCTATACCTTGATGCTTGTGCGCCACCATGACAATCACTCTGGTTTTCTATTTCCGGTCATCTCTTTTGAACCCATGTTACGTTATATGTTGGACTAAAACCATGGATATATTGTGGTAATTATTTCATTTAAAGGGAAACTGATTTCATATTTCACAAGCATGGATATTTTGAGGACCTGCACAAAAAGTTGTTGTAGATGAAAGGAAACCTTTGAAGGTATGTAGGCATTACAGCTGGCTTTACTTTAGCTAAGTGGCTAGCCGAGCTAACCGCTAATACTATTATGGCTGTGAGCCACTACATAATTTGTGAGTGGTCTTGAAAGAATCAGGGCTGTCTAAGCTTTCTAACAGTGTATGGCATGAATATATATCTTTAAGGGTTGGCGTTTAAAACAACTCGTCTACATCCCAACTACAGACTCTGTCCCTAAGGTGGAACAACATGCTTTAAGAGCTTAATTCACAGATCAAAATAAAAAGGACTTTTAAAAAAAATTAACTTTTTAACTTCCATATCCACCTACTCTGTATGTGAAGTGGAGCCATTCAGCTGCAACTGATGTGCCACAGCTCTGTGGCATGGACTGGCAGCAGAAACAGTGACAGTGTTCCTCTGTCTCAAACTGTTTACTCTGTCAGACATTCACATCAACAGCCAATAGTTCCACAGTCCCTTAACAGATTCTGCCAGATAACAATGGCAGAATGAATTTTATCATCTTATTTTGCTGTTTTTTCTAGTTAAAGTCATTCTGTCAAGTTATTTAAGTCTCATGACAGAGTCTGCCAGAAGTTATGATGCTTACCTAACCCAGACAATATATTGATTTCCTTGGGGATAGCTGGTGGTGTCAAGTTCATTCAGAGTGCATGATAATCTTTGACTGAAAATTCAGCAAAATATTCATGTTGGACCCAAGCCTACTGAAATGATTATGTCAGAGACATAACATGAAATCACTGCAATTATTTTCCCACACAGCATTACAGAGTTAACTGTGACAGAGAGCTAGTGAAAACTTGTCATTTTTCAGGATCCTCATGAGACACTGTGGTGATTAGTGAATACCCAGGAGCTTCAATATGACTACCTCCTCCCTCTGGCATCATTGTATGCCTGGAGGCTTCCCAAACAATAGCATCCCCATGGACATAATTGGAACCTTCCTCTCACAGTAAGGCCTATTAAAAGTATTGTTTTCACTTACAGCTCATTCAGTCCAACCCACAAAAACTTAAACAGAGCTACTAATCATTCAGTGATATTTTAGGTCACAGTTGTTATAAGCAGCAGTGTTTCCCAAACTTTTACCTATCAAAGACCCCTAAACTGACACAAATTAGATCACAGGTCCCCATTTTGAAGATTTTTGCTTTAAGATGTTTTATTATAGAATGTGTAGGAAACCCATGACCAAAATAGTCATACATTATGTGTTACTTATGGACACCATTATAGTGAAAATATATTATTCCAATTTTTGATAGGGACCCCCTACAGCTCCCTACGAGGACCCCTGGGGTTCCCCAGATGAGATATAAAATACTGTTTGTTAACTTTCTGCATGTGGTGGATGCCCTGAACATGTTACTTATGACATGGTCTCAGTTGTACTTTGTGTAAGGCTGCTTTAACGTCAAATACAGCAGTATGGCACTATGATGCAGGGGACTACAATGGTGTGGGTGTGTTCTTTGAGGCATTATCCAGTGTTAAAAAATCTCAGTGGTGCAGTGGTTAGACTAGAGCATAGGCCATGTAGAGCATTGCTCTTAAGCGGCAGATCCTGGTTCGAATCCTGGCCGGGGTGTCCTTTACTGCATGTCTATTACCCTTCTCTCTCCCATTTCCTGTCTACCATATTTACAATAAAGGTGTCTGTGCCCAAAAAATAAATAAATAAACAGCCAGAAATATGCGTTCTCTTGTATTAGATTGGTGTAACATCAAGTTTTACTTCAGCAAAAGTTGAGTCTAGTTCATTTTCTTGTCAAACAGCTCTATGTGGTCCCCACTGTCGCAACATAAATGCATTACTCCAGCTGAATTGAATGGGAGCACTGCCATTTATCACACATTATCACACCAAACTGAATCTTGAAAATATATCTTTGGTAAATTCAAGTAGCATGCAAAGTTTTTGGTTATATGTAATACAGATCATAATCTAAGAATACAAATCTAAAGTTTTTTAAAAAAAACTGAATATTAATTACATCTAAGAACAGAAACCTAAATAATAAAGTAATGATGAATAATTAATGAATGAATGAAAATAAAATTTTCCAACATGTCTTTGTCATTGCTTGCATGATAAACTAAGATTCTGAACATTATATCTGCTGAACATCAACATGTTAGCATCACCATTATAAGCATATTAGTATGCTGACGCTAGCATTTAGAGCAAACCACTGCTATGCCAAAGTAATTGAATTTTTTAATTCACCATTTTATATTGCAGTACTGCAGTTGTTACAAGTTTTCTTGTCTGGTTAATACAAAATTCACTAATTATCTGCTCCTGACATGTCCACCTTTTCATTGCTATGACCATCCAAGTCATATATTGGCAAACACATATTACTGGACTGAGACAAACAGGAGAGACTATTTGACAATATAAAATGCAAACACACACAGTTTTGCCTGACAATAACTTTCATTTGCAAGCGACCATGTGCTTAACATCCTTTAGCTAAAACACCCCAAAGACAAGAGCCAGCAGAAAACACAGGCGCACTACAGGCTCTTGAGGGGATGAATGGAGTAAATATGATGTATTTAGACAAGCGCATTGCACACGCTACTAGTTCTCTCCAGTGTTCCTGGGAGAATATAGGGCAGAGGTCTCATCAAATTATTCACTGAGATATGAATTCTTTTGTTAATTTAAGAATGAAGCCTGATTAGACTAATGCATTTACTGTTTCATTTATGTTGCCATGTATATACAGTATTCTGTATTCAGTAGGCTAATATATGAGCAGCACTGACTTGGTGACACTTGCATAGTAATAAGGTCCTCTTACAGGGTTATCAGACATGCAGTTGGCCTTCATCAACAGATTTTTGGAGAAGCTTGACAGTACACTTTTCAGGACAGCACTGGAGTGTGTGACAGTAACCGTCTGTTCATCCTCATCCAATATTTCCCTCTCACTCTCTCTCCAGTGACAAGTCAGATGACAGCACCCACAGCATCAGCTCAGGTGTATTGTACTGCATATGTGCTTGTAGTGGATGAGGCTTGAAAACTGATTACAATTTGACTTACAGTTACTTATTTAAGATTTAACAATTGCAATACATACAGTGCCAGTCAAAAGTTTCACCATACCATCCCAGTCCCATGAATGAGAAAGTGTGTCCAAAGTTTTGCCTGGTACTGTAACTCTGATTCTAACCTTTAGCCTGACCTGAACTCATCTCTAATGCAGAAACCTCGAGCATCTTGTTTGCGTGGAAAAACAAAACAAATTAAATGCTCTTTACAGTTGACAGGTTTAAAACTTGAAAGTGGTTCCCAAATGTGGCATAGCATCCTCTATAGAAACTTTTTTTAAAATTATTTTAGAGTCATGTTTATATCATTCTCTCAATACAGTGATCTCATTAGATTTCCAAGAACCTTCCTATACACATTTTATGTAGTCTCTTATAAATTACTATTTCAACATAAAAGCATATGAGTAATGCCCATTTTTTGTGTGGGGACAAATATGATGGCAACAACTCACAGTATTTGTAAATTAATGTATTAACTGTATTACTGACCTTATTAACATTGCAGGCTATATCTAATATATCATGCTGATTATGGCAGTACATTAGGCAGTTAAGGTCTTGTTTAGTTGTCATTATTTGGGGGGATCATTAGTGCAAAATTGATTATTTTATGTGATGTTTACTCATAAGGAAGTAGTTAAGCTTGCCTTTTTCCCTTCAGTGTTCCTTTAAGCCCAGTAGGAGTCTCTTTGCAGTGCAGCAGGCAGTAATAGAGAAAATCAGAATAAGGTTTATTGCCTAGTATTGCTGTACATGCCTTATTATAAACGCAGTGCAGTGATTGCATAATATTTTGTGCAGAAATGAATAATACTACATGCCAAATGTTAAGAGTTATGCTGATTGTTTATTGCAGTGGCAATACAGTAACGGGGACTTAAAGTGTTTAAAACCCCAGTGAAAATATATGCAATATGATTGTTATATTGGAAAGAAATTAGGTAGTAGCAAGTGTACCAGTAGTGCTGGTAGTGCAAAGGTAAAGGTATGTCATATACATAAGACAAATTTTTATGTAAATTTAATAGAAGTGGTGCATCACATCCTTCTCTAAAACCAGATCTCGTATTCCTTGTCCCAAATATACATACAACATATTTTGTATGCAAATATACAATACACAAGACAAACAAATATAGTGCATGACAAACATCCCATGAGCAATACAAAACATCGATCCTGTGAATTTATGCTGTAATAACTAAAGAATTAATACTACAGCTATCAAATAGCTAAGTCAAATAGAAGTGAACGCTGATATTTTAAGGACAAAGGTAACAGAATAAGCAAGGAAATGTGAGAGAAATGATATGATAATGAATGTGGCATATTCACAATAAACCCATTGGTTGGGTTAAAATGTTAATATCTGTTTAGTCAATACCAATATACTCAATCTGTTGTATGCACACAAATCCTCCAAACTCCTTAGATCATAATTGAAAAATCCACAAGCGCAGCTGCAGTTAATAATGCTTGATAGGATGCATTGTGCACAGCAGGGCTATGAGGTACCATGCTAGAGTTCCTTCAAGAGAGATATAAGATAGCTGGAACATAGGCAGTCTTTTACTCATGTGTTTGTCATGATTTTTTTCAACATGGAAAGTCCATCTGTATGTCCCCAAGGTCCCTGTCAAGCTGAGCCTGATACAGTGGATGACATGCAGAGTGAAGTTCAAAATGTACAGTACACTAGCTCAATCACTTAACAGAGGTCCATGCACCATATGCATAATAAATACAGCTGGGTTTCCCATAATGCATTTGAATAGTGATAATAAGTTGTAATAAGTTACAGCTGATTGTTACAATATTTTATACAAATATACATGTCTGGTGTGAAACATTTAGGTATTTCTATCATATCAAGTACATCCAGTGTTATTCACATATAATGTCAGGCAAGTAGCACTTACTATAAAGCTGCAGGGTTTGCATGTGTTTATTGATGATGTTAAATAACTTGGAGAAATAAAAATGGAATTGTTGCATATATATAATGATCCCTCTCTTTATATTACTTTCAAAATGCCATCTAATTACAAAAACCACATATGTTGTATAATAGCTATAATTATTCATGCCAAACTTGTATCTGCTCCAATTTGGGAATAATCTAATTCACTTTCAGATGAGAAATTATTTTTGCAACACAGTAATCACACATGAATATTTAATATTCAATATGATAAAAAAAATAAAAGTAAATCTGTCATTTAAATTTATTTAATAGCTAATGTAGCATGATATGAGAAAATGGTTGTCAAAGGCAATGACAGATGTGCATTATATTAATGTATGCACTATGTGAGCTTTGATCTAAACCTCCACTGAGAGTAAATAAAGCATTCCAGCTAAATTGTGCTATAATCGATTATGAGAAGATGGCTGAAACAGCACACAACATGGGTTTGATGAACACATACATACACACCTTAAAGTGAAGATGCATGTTTTGCACTCGTGCATTTGGATCTAATTTGTTCGTTGTTTGTATTTGTTTTTACTAGCTGATCTTTCAGCTTCAAGTTCATTTTATATTTTCCTCTTATTGTCATTGGAGGAAAATCATAGCAGTAGAATTGCAGATTGTTAATTATCATGTGCCATTTCAACATATGTCTGTTGGATCTGCTATCCATCTGTCCCACAGCTGATGGGGATGGGCTACTACTAAAGGTGGGATTTTATGGAGAGTCATGTGTCACCCTCAGTGATTTTATATAGCCTAAATGACTTGTCTTTACTCTAGTGCCAGTGGCAATCTCATATGATTAACTGCTGCTGACATACATACATACATGCTGTTGTGCATATTTACATGTTGCTAAGAGCTGTGTGAGCTTTTACATAACAATAGTTTGAGGTTTTTTAATCTGGATTTAGAGCACATCATAGCACAGAGGCAACACCATTCAAACAAAAGTTAGAGACAGTGTTCCCCAAGGGTTGGTCTTGGACTGATCCTATTCACCCTATATATGCTTCCTTTAGATAATGTTATTCGGAAACATTGATACTCAATTATATTTATCAATAAAGCCAAATGAATGCCTACAGTTATCTAAATTACAAGCATGCATTGCAGACATAAAGGCCTGGATGGCACATAACTTTCTACTGTTAAACTCTGATAAGACTGAAGTTAATGTGCTTGGTCCCAAACAACTTAGAGACATATTATGTAGTGACATCACTTCTCTGGATGGCATTACTTTGGTCTCCAACAGGATTGACCAGGAT
>JANJYP010052223.1:0-20619 GCA_024605115.1 Rastrelliger brachysoma
GAGGAGAAAAAAATGAGAAGAATAAAGATGTTAAATGTTGAAGAGAAACTACCACAGCAACTAAATAAGTGAATAAATGATGGATGCTTTGTTAAGACGGTTGAGATGAAAATTTGCTTCTAACCAATCTGAAGAGATATAACTCAAGAAAATAATATACAGATGCTATGCAACACAACAGATACAAATATGAAGCTGGATATGACACAAGCACTTCTCAGATAGCCTTCACTGTTTGTCAATTCATGTTCTTTTTAAAAAAAAAAATGTAATGCACAATGTTACAACATATCAGGGACTTTTGTAATGATTAAATTACAAAAGATCCTTAAATGAAGTTTCTCAGGCGCATTTTTTAAAAAGATGGTTCTGTTGATTGGAGACGTAAACCTGATCATTCAAACACTGACAAGCCTTGAATAAAATTAACTGTTGATTGTGTTGAACACCGTGGGGAATAATGAGGGTGAGGAAAGTCAAGGAAGGTGATGCTCTGAGGCAGTGGGGTTTCAAATAGTAATGCTACTATGTAAATAACTCACTGTGCTGCTTTAATTGATTATATACTCCTATGATTTTTGAAAATTCTGCAACCTTTCGAAAAAGCAATCAAATCAACTCAAAATGCATTCAAGCTTGAAAACAAGGTAGGTGGCTGAATGGTTTGCTAATTTGGGCTGTTTTATCCAAAATCAGCACTATGCTATTTTTTGCATGTCTTTTCTCACACTGGATTGCCTGCAGCACGTAATGAAGTGTGGACTAATTTTCTATTCACATATCACAGCGGGAACACTTCTTACCAACACAGGCCCCCTGTCTGAAAGACATGAGGGGGCAGAAGATGCTATGAACAAGCTGGGAACCGTGTTGGATGGGGAAACTCCTCTTCAGTTGTAGTGTGCCTTCATTGTCTACCACCCTGCAAATGCGAAGGTGGTATAACAGATCAAATTCAATATAACACTATAAATACAACATCACATTCATGGACTACAACGTGAAGATATTCCATGCTTTTAACATTTTTATTTCAGCACAGCGGAGACAAAACTGCCCATTAATAAACACTGACTTGTCCTCACAAACTGACCTGTACAGCAGAAGCTTATTAACACAGGCGTTAACCAGCAGGGAGGGGTCTCTGGCCTCTCGGCTAATCCAGGACCGAGCAGATATGCTGCAGATGGAGCTGCCTTCACTCACCACCAGACGCTTGGCTTTGGTCAGCTTCCCTGTGGGAGGGGGGCAGGCAGAAACAGCAGAGACCGGCAGTAACATATCAAGCGCTTTCCCCTCTCAAACAGACACACTATTTCAATTCAAGACACAAAACCTGAGTCATTTGTAATTCAGTCATTAAACACTATGCCCTCGACCAGATGGAGATTCTGTGTGTGTGTGTACCTGTGGCCATGTCAAAGAGGAAGGAGAAGATGCTCCCCCTGTCATCACCAGCCCAAAGGATCCTCCCCGGAGCATCAAAGGAGAGCGATAGCACACGGCCTGTCAGCTTACTGGAGCCCCCCTTTACCTTCTTCCCAGTGGAGATGTTCACCACCTGCAGATGGTGCTTGCTGTTCCCCACCTGCAACACAGAACTGGGAGTGAGGATCTTTATTATTTCCACATGGCAGCGCTGAGTGCTTATTTTTTCTGGTGCAAATAGACTAGATGAAACCCCACATAGAATGATTTTTGTAATATATTTTTTGATAATCCTCTATGCCTATACAGCATTATAGCGCCATGAGTTAAAAATCTGTGCTTTTTTTCTGTTAGACCTCGTATTGACAATGTGTAATCCACAAGAAAGCCTCTACTCTCATCTTGTGTTCATGTAAATGAGATCAATACGAGGCTGCTCTGCATGATTAGCCAGTTCAACTTATAAGAAACCAGATTTGAATGTCTGTGCTAAAGACACATTTATTCCACCCATATTCCTTCTTGTTGGCACTGACTGTCAATTAAAAACAAATATCCATCTCCCTCATGTTCAATTTAATGAGGCGTAGATGGACACTGCTGTGAAAGTCTCTGCTTTCATTTCACATTCTGCTCATCAATTAAAAGTATTTCCCACTGAAAAAGCAAAGTTAAATCCGAATTATCCAAGACATTTACCGCTTTTGTTTTGCTTACAAAAGACGACATTTAATTCTAAAATTTTAATCAATGTCTGCACAGTTGCTCTGCATGCAATATTCTGTGAATACACATCACACAAAGATGAGAATGTTTTTTAATAAAATAAAATACATGGTAATTAATTCATTTCACAGTTATGAACTTTGGAGAGGAAATAAAAGCTTCAAAAGTCATTCTGTATACCAGGACCAGAAGCAACTATTAAAAAAATGTTGTGTCTTTAAGTATAGAAAAAACAGTTATCTATTGCAGTATGAGAAAGATGACAAGAGTACAGTACTGTGGCACAATACTCATTACTCATTAATACTCAATGTTCATTTGACTAAAATCTGCACATATGGTTTCAAGCTGCACCATGTGGCCTTGGGATAGAAAACCAGACCTTAGTTTGTTTCTTTGTTGTTGTAGTGTTCAATTTGAAATTTTTTGTTAATTACAAATACAGTATTAATTTTATGATTGACAGAAACATAACATAACCACAAACTATCTGCATGATCTCGTTCTGACTTCTTGGTCATTTATCTTATATCATAGCTAAATTAATTTATCTGGGTTTTGGACCAAGAGTCATTTTTTTCATTATTTTCTGATATTTTATAAGCCAAACAAATCTAAAATGCCCAGGAATAAAATTAGCAGATTCACTGATTTACTGTGATCAAAGTACCAATCAATATCAAATCAAATTAATAGTACAATCTTTTTCATTAAACTAATTATTTTTTGCACTAGACAGTAGCATTTTTATTGTATTCTCAGAAAGGAAAGCAAGTGGAAGATGAGGGGTTTATTCATATCATGAATGTAGTACACCTTGAAAAGGTTAGAGAAGGAAAATATTTAAAATATTATTAAAAATCTAGCAGATTCATGGTAAGAATGAAGACACCAATTTTAAAGAAAGAAAACAACAGAATTATGGAATGAATATGAAATTAGATTATGAAATAAATGATGCTGTTATAATAAATATCTTTTTGAATGTCATTACCTGTATGTAGAAACAATTCTCAAGCTCAAGGTATTTATTGCGATAGTACTGAATTTACACTAGAAAACACATGAGACTCACCACAGTGAGGTTATTATTCATGGGCTGGAAGGTGCAGCACAGCAGCTCACTGGACTCTGGGTCTCTGACCTCTCGGATGCAGCGACCATCTTCAGTGTTCCAGATACGCAGAGTTCCATCTAGTGACGTCGATACAATGATGTCATTGCTGAGGGACCAGGCAAAGTCTGTGACAGGACCTCCATGACCTTTCAGTATCACCTTCACGCTGGCAGGGGGTGGGGACAATGTCATGATAGACAGGGTGCCATCCAATGAACAACAAGCAAGGAGGTGCTTGTCATCATTGGCAAACTGCAACCGTGGAACTGAAAGAACACACAGGAGGACAAAAAGACGAAATAAAGTGAAATTTACATTGAAGACTAAGTTTATAAATGATTGTTATGACTTTATAACCCTTTACTCACCAGCAGAGTCGACATGTTGGTCAAATATGTGGTGCATGCCGGCAAAAGCATAATTTTCACTCAAAGTCGTGTCCCCGGCCATGGCACGACTGGCCTCTGCCACCGAGGTGGGCACCAAACTGCCCGGAGGCCTACGGCCGGAAATAAAAAACCACCATGTAGGCATATAATCAATATGACACACCTCACAACCCCTTCCCAACAGCTGACAAATCAATATGAGAGATCTGATCATTACTCAGTGGAACCAAATCTGAATTACAGACTATAAATCTCACAAAATGTAATTGCTCAAAGGATAAATAAATCTAAAATAATTAATTTGCTCATGGCAATGAGACAAGATGTTGGATGTATGTTGAGCATCTTTGTGAGGCGTTCTTCTGGGTACCTCTCATCATAGACGGCTCTGTTCATCTGGGCTTGTAGCTGATAGGAGCCTCTGCTGACGGACCGGCGGTGGCCACGAGCCCCTTGGGCGCGGGGGTCCTCCTCGAAGTCCTGCTCAAGAAGAGAGGAGAGGGACAGAGACAGCAAGAGGGGGAGACAGAGCCTCATAGGAGTGAGTGCAAGTCGATAAAACGTCAGGCCACTAATAATCCTTAAATAGCCACCATTAATCTTGAAAACTTACTGAAATGATCATGCATTTTTCTGTTAATCATAAATCTCATTCACATGGGCAGCGCCAGCCATATCAACCAAGCTGCTCAGCTTAGTATGCATGGGCAACCAAAGTTTTGTTTCACTATGCTACACTGATTCATAAAAACTCAAGTACCATATGGCTCTCACATGTTGTAACTCTGTGATGTGTTTTTCCAAATTAGTACAGAAACACCCCCCTCCTCTATTCCCTCTCTTTTAGTGTTCCTGTCCTTTTCTCTGTTTCTTTGGGTCTGACCTCCATGCGGTCCAGTGTGGTGCGGGAGCTGCGCACACTGCTGGCCCTGAAGCTGCTCTGCTCAGACAGGGGCCCGTAGCGCAGGGCCAGCAGCTGACTGCGCAGCCTCAGGTACTGCCTGCGCAGCCCCGGCTCAAAGCCACACTTGGCGTTCTCTCTGAGCAGCTGGCTGCGTCGGCGGATGTACTGAGTTCGGAACTGTGGGAAGGTAGGCGTGCGGTAAGCATTGTACCTGGGGAGAAGAAAGAAAGAAAAAGGAGTGACACAACACACACACACACACACACACACACACACTTAATAACTCACAACTGATCCATCAAGAATTACATGTCTGAACAATTTCTTCATCAGTCTAGACAATTAAAGCCTACTGCTTGACTTAGTCTCACCTTGCGTCCACTGCCAAAACCTGCTGCCAAACTGCTGCCATTACACAAGCACTGGGTTGAGATGAAGCCACTGCCAGGGCACGCTCCTGCAACAAAATACACAACAGAGAGTTCACATTTCAGCTCCTCCAACTAATAAACTTTACCTCCATGTAGAAGTCCATGTAGGAGTGTAGCTTAGCTAAAATGAAATGTAGTACTGCCTCCACCCTTCCTCCACAACATAGAGCCAAGTGATGGTGCAAAATCCAGGAAGAGACTTTATTAATGAGCAATGTGAGTTTGACACATACTAAGAAATATCGCAATGAACCGAAATAGCTTAAAGGAGTCGAAAACAAGTGGTTAAGCCATTCATTTTGCTTGCAGACAGCTAATAAAACAACTGACAGCTCGGTTAACATCGCTAAGCTAACAAGGCTAATAATTAGCACATTAGCCACAACATCATCTACAATCTCCTCGTTTAAACATTTGTTTCCGGCTCTTTCTTTAATGTGCAGTGATAGTCTATCAGTTGACAGTATAATACATTGAATATCATTTTAAATGAAATAATATAGCGAAGAAACACCGAGAAATAAATGTGGAAAAATGGCTCACCTTCCTAGCTTTTCTCCATCGCTGCTTGTCCAGTAGAGTCACGTGGTGCGGTGTGAAACCTGCCCACTGATACATGGTGACTCACAAAAAATGACTGTGATCGTCTTTATTGCAGGATATAACATGACCAAACAATCATAAAATACCGGGATCAGGATAAACATGTACATAAGTACTGCCAGAAACACGCCCAATCTTTATTTACGTCACATTTTCATAGGAAATACATTTACAACTCTATAAAATCTCTCAATATTATGCTTTTTATTCTTTTTACCATTACTCCTACACACATCACACCCTAACAATGCTTTTTTTGTTTGCATACAATGGTGCCTTTAGGGATCACATTGTTACAGATAGGAAATATATAATCAATTTCTTGATATGAGCACATAAATAAATCATTAGTGCACTAGCCTGCATGAAAGTCCACACAATGAAGAATGCAAAGAATGACACTTTTTGGGACACTTAGGCCCACTATTGTTCTCAGATCCTATAGTGCTGACTAATGTGTAGACTAAAGTCATATAACAACTAAATATGAGAGGTTATGGTGGATTTTTAAGAAAAGATAATCTGCTATCGTCTATTCAGTAGCCTATCTAAAAATGATCTTAAAAAAAAAAATGTGATCCCTATTTTAAAAAGCAAAGAAAATAAACCGTCGCCTCGCCTGTAACATGATGGAAATGCTTTCTTGTCATGGACAATAGGTGAACACATAGTTCCAGTGGGTTCACAATGGCAGTATTACAAGGTCAGCTCTGAGGTTTCGCCTGGCTCAGCAAAGACCTGCAGAGCTGTGGGGCATGCTGCTCAGCTGACGGGGCTCTTTGCTTGTTCATGGTGCTCTTTCTCGAAGGGGCCCCAGTAACAGAGCCATTCACAAGCACCGTCCATAAATGCCCGAGGTGAACACCACATTAAGCACAGCATTCTCAGAACCAGCACAGCCTCTGGAAATCAGCCAAAATGCCAGGAACAAAAGGTAAGCAACGTGAAAAAACATTAATTTACAAAAAAAAAAAAAAAAAAGATATAAAGAGAAATTATTTAATTATCTATTATAGGAGCTGCATGTTCATTGAATTAAAAAATTGATGGGTATTTTTTTGTTTAAGTGTAGCAAAAGTAAACTGGTTTCCATGTGATTATTTCCGCCATTTTCAGGTAATAAGTCGGACAAGAAGTCAACTACCAAGGTAAGAAAAGTATTATTACTCAGTATAAAATCCCTATTTTCCCTCTTTCAGTTTGTACATACTTGTTTTATTTACTTAATTTTGCTTTTATTTCACAGCAACCTCAGAGTCCTAAAGAGCAGCCGAAGAAAGGTGATCAGAAAGGAGATGATAACAAGAAGCAAGGAGGTAAGCATTTATATGATCTACAATTCCTTTCATGTTAATTTAATCAAATGAACCAAATTTGTGTAGAGACTATTCCCAAGCTAAAGAGAAACAGCTGCTGTTTTGTGCAGAATTCACACAGGCTTTTAGTGTTTTGGGACACCACATGAAATCACCAATATCTGTCACACAGTGTGGAAATGAGGTGCTGTGGTTGCTGTGTCTCCAGTGAAGGTATCTGTCTGTGTTTATCCCCTCGCAGGACAGCCGAAGGGAGAGAAGCAATAACTTCCAGGCATTTGTGAAGATGGCTTTGGAGACACTGCTGGGGTCCTGCCGTCGTAAGCATGGGGGTCCTCGGGGCAGACAGGGCTGAGTGTGTCTCTCTGTACACACTTTTCCCCTGAGCCTTAAATCTAGGCTGCTGTGTGGCCATCCAATACAGCATCTGCTCACCTCTCACAGAGGCAGAAATTGGACCTGATCTCCATCCATCACCATCTGTTGTTCAGCCTCCGTTCCCCCCCCCCCCTCCACCTCTCCCACCTTTTGCTGTCCCCTTCCCATCCCCTCTGGATTATTGGATGCTCAAAGAAAAAAACTCCAGGTTAAACCGGACCAATTTTTTGAGCAAAAACCAGTTTGTTACCCTTTACAACCTTCCCTAATTTATCCCAAGGATTGACTGTCTAACAGTTCATACACTCTTGTAAATAATTATTCAAATAAATGAATATTTCTTACAGCAGTACATCATGTATCTGACTTCTTCTTTTTTATATTATTCCTTTGGTTCATTTCACATCTTCTCAGAGTTTGAATTTTGTCCACTTTCAATTAAACAAAGACAGCAAACCAGGTTTCATGTAAAATTTTATAAAAATATCACAGGTGTATCAGTGCTTTCACATTTACAGGGGAAAAAAGTTCAAAGTAAATGTCAGAATAGTATTTAAAGAACTCACTGGATTGAGTGGTATTAGCTCTTAGGCATGAACAAACATTCAGGCTCTAATCTAAAATACTACTGCTACACTCTCAAGAAGCAAATCCTTTGATGAACTAGATTAAAGAGAGATATAGACAGCATGTGAACACAATCTGATACAGACACTCCTGTTATTTCATCAGGTAATAATCAATTACATAAATGCATCGTTAAAAGCAGCAGTGTAATAAAAAAGTCTGTGTTTAAGGATAAATATTTAATATGTTATACTCTATAATTTCATCTTGAATGTGTAACATGAATTGGAAGAGAGACATTTTTTGTCTTACTCTTAACACATGTAATACCCTGACTCTAAACTCTTTACTCTAAATTGGAGAGTGTTTTAAATGTTCACAAATATTAACAAGACCTTTTCTAAGCAAAGGCAAATGATCAAAATTTAAAAAAAAAGGAATTATCAAAATAACACAAAACAAAATACAACCACAAATAGGAAATTATACCACAAAAATCCATTCATATCCTTACTTTTATCCTAATTTTCTAAAATTCACAAACTGAGAAATAATTACTGACAATAATGACAATTTCTGCCTTATAACAGTAACATGTGCTCTTTTCCTTCAATTGTAAACTCTTTGTTGTCTTACACATGCTAAAAAAAAACAAGCTCTGTTCAAGGATAAGTATTTTTCTTATTACCGACAAATCCTGTGAATAGACCAAAACCAAAATGAATTCATTCTACTAGTATTGTCTGTGTGGGATACTCCTCTATTGTTGTCAAAAGAAAAACACAATTAAATCCTTGTGAACGAGTCACACTGTTGCACTGGGAGACACGTTTCCTTCCCTAGTTTGTTTTGTGTAAATCCTACATATGAATCAGCAGCTGAAAATTGTTCCCAAATACACTATTTAGTCCCATTTGAGTTAAATTTGCTAAAAACCACAGTGACTAGGTGTTGACCTTTTTCTAAAATTAAAGTATTACTCATTTTTTTAAGATTTATGTTAAATTGGCTCAAGGTTCAAAGGCTGGTTTTGGTCTTTTCATGTGCATTGCAGGCTATAACGAAAACTACAGAATATCACCAGCCTCATCCTTAAAACCTAAAAATACGATTGTTAAAACACTTGAGGTGAAGGGAAAAAAACCACATCTGGAGGACATCTGGCACAGTCGACTCTGAAACCTAGATAATGGGCTCTATCATGTGTCCACAGAAAGGAGCAGCCAATCTCCACCATGCTGATAGGTATCGATTGTGACTCACAGTGAGACATCGGTAACTGCTGTCACAACATGAGGGCTTGTCAACTGCAGCTCAGATAAAAAGGATGCGATACGGGGGAGGGGGGTAAGGAGGGAGGGGTACGCTATCAATTCATGGATATCAAAACTAGTCCCCAGCAGGTTAGAATAATAGATTACCCAGCCAACATGCGGTGTAACCTGAACATCGCATGTTGGTTTATTGTACACAGGTTGATTCTGTTCTCTTCGGTCTGATGCGTGTTAAAGTCACAGTGCAGAAGTGGAGAACCAGCCTTTCATCACTCATTATTGCTTCTTTCACTTTTTATCCTCTGTCTCTTATTTATTAGAGGATGAGGCGGTACAATACCCAGCATCCGAATGTGACCCAGTGGCTCGTCCAGCTCAGCTCTGACCACTTCTGAATGGTATGATGAGTTATATCATCCTGTAGGGGGCAGTACATACTATGTGAGCTCAATGGGACACAAATCAGTGCTTATTTATACATTTTAAGAGAACCTTTTTACACTAACAATGCAAATAATTGATATTCTCTTAGCATGTTTTCACTTTCTGAAAAAAATAGAATCCAGAACTTCTCATATACCAAGCAGCTAAAAGTAAAATCCTATATAACATTTAATTTATTCGCATGCATGTCAAATAGTGTGCTGTACATTTAAGTACAGAGTGTATAAATATAATCAGGTTGTGACCTCACCTCCTCCTCCTCCATGTAGTCCACACTGGAGTTGAACACAGAGCCCAGGTACGTCAGGTGGAGTAGTGCCAAAGCGCTGAATGCTATATTAATCATATACACCCAAATCTCCTGCACACATAGAGAGTGAGAGAGAGTCACTGAATCATGTGGGAACAAGGATTTTAGACAGTTCCCTCCATATAATTGTCATTGCAATCTATGTGTGTGTGTGTGTGTGTGTGTGTGTGTGTGTGTGTGTGNGTATTGTTGCCTAAATTGTGAAGAGAACAATCAGCACCATGTTATACAGTCCATGCAGGCTGCGTTTTGCTGGCATGAGTCATTATCCCTTCCACCCGCTGCTCTTGATGTGTATAACCAATCTAACATAAGGGGTTTTTGCTGGGCATCTTGCCAAGTAACTCTCAAAGTATATCAATTGAAAAGCACAAGACAGACCATTGGGGCTGCTGTATTTTAACTGCAGCAGATACAGATGTGTGTGTTTTCTTCTTGCATTAAAACCTAAAAAGATGTCCCCACAACTTTAGGATTACAATAAATATATCTTTTTAACAGTGACAGTATTTCTTGTGTTTTATAACACAATATAATGGCAGGTATTTGGCCTGTTGAGGAGTATTCTTATTATAAGGTGAATATAATTTTAAGGGGTTTAGTTTTCATACATATAGGGTAAATATAGACAACATATTTTTTCTGATTGCTAACTAGGCCAAAATGTCTACTAGGTAAGAAACCTTTGAGCACCTCCTGCTCTGAGAGGAAGTGTCAGCAATGCCAGTATAATATCCATTTGCACAAATAAAATAGCTGACGGGGGAAAGCAGAGAATGTTAAAACAAAGACAAATCTCTGCAGCCATGTGGGTGATATTGGGATTTCTATTTGAACAACATGATGCAAGGAGCAATCTTAAGCCTTTCCTGCATAGTGGTCACTACAGAGGACAGCTATGCAAATGCTGTTTTCTTATATCTTCATGGATTTTGATGGCATGGTTGCAACACCCATACACTACCACTACCAGTTGATTCATGTTATAATTATGTAATTTGATGAACAAATTAAGTGTTTTCATGCCTAAAAAGAAATCATCCATGCAAAAAAAAAAAAAAATCAAATTATTAACAATGTAACAAACTATTTTATGTGCAGCTGTAAAATAAAAAAATGAGTATAGCTTACATCAAAATGTTAGTTCACTTTTTTCCTGAGTTCAATGAAACGATCGATACCACTCAGTGGAGAAACTTTTAGCTTAGTGTAAAGACTGGAATCAAATGGAAACTGCTAGCCTAGATCTTGCCAAAAGAAAAAAACCCCAAAAACCTCATAATTACAGACAAGAGAGTACTATTGATTTTCTCCTCTTGGAAAGGATGCAAATATGTTTTTTTTTTTGTTTTTTTTTTACTATTTATGCAAACCTGAAGGACAAACAGATAATCTTAAATGGCAGGTAATGAAGGACATTTATTCAAAAAGAAAAGAAAAAAAAAGTGCTTATTACCTTTTTGTGCTGGTGAGTGCAGTTTGGCTGACATTTCCTTGACAGTATACAGGCATTAAAAATGGTTGCAAGCCTCTTCCGCAACACTGAAACACAAAAAAACCCCAAAAAAACAGACGGAAGCATTAAAATAAAGAGCTAGAGGAAGGGTTTCTTTTTAACCATACCAGGTAAATTACAGCACTGCAGTGAACAGCGGGTGCAGTTAATCACTACTTGCAAAGGTAAGCACCTTCTCTAAATGGAAAGGTTGCAATGTGGAAAAGAGACAACATGAGGCAGCCTCTCACCGTGCTCGATGTATGTGATGAACCCGAGAGATATCAACACAGCACCCAGATGAAAACTCAGACCCTGCAAGAAACAAGAGTTAGAGTCAAAACAAACCACTTGCATAACAAATCAGACTGGGAGGTGTGATTGCTTATGTAAGACTTGCAGAGAAAAGTACTCACATGGAGAAGGGCGCTGGCTGTGTATGTTACCATGACGGCAGAAAACGTCCCAAATTTGAGAGCGCTTTTAAAAACATCTGTGGAATGAGAGCATTAATTTGCCTGAGTGTCTGTTTTCCAATGAGCCATTATCATCCCGTTTATAATGAGAACGAGAAAGCCAAAACAGCTGCTGCAATTCCATCAAGCAATCACCAGCTAAGATTATAACTCACAGGTATGCAGAAAGCGAGACATCGGCATATTCCATGACGTCACCACCTCCACCATCGACCGGGGAAACTCTATATTAAGCGGCTTGGATACAGTCATATCCCTGGGAAACAAAAAGTAAAAGAGGAGGTAGCGTATTTAAACAATGTGCATAAAGAAAACAAATACACTTGATGTTAATGTTGCATATGAAATTCTGACCATTTAAGGTTTTCTTTCTCCTCGGTGAAGCCCGCTCCAGCCAGAGTAGTAGTAGTCTCACTCAAGTAACCAACAAAATAATTGCTGAAGTGGAAAGACATTGTGTTCTCATAAGCCAGCAACCACCTATTAAATAAAGAAAAAAACATGATTACACTCCAGTTTTCAGGTAAAATCTGATGTAGTTTATTAATATTTTAATAACATCAAAAGACATACTTTGCTGTTGCACCTCTGAGCAGCAATGCGACATAAAGAGACAGAAGTTGTAAGAGTTAATGTAAGTGATATATTGATATTGATACAAATGATTTATTGACTTGCCATGTGATGATCTATGTCTCACCACGGGTTTCAAGATGGTGAAACAGTTTCGGGTAAATGAGAGGGTGAGACAGGTGTCCTGGTGCACATGTGGCTGCACAGAGAGGGGAGGGAGTGATATGGGTACATGCATGTGTTACATGAGTGCTACACAGAAAATAAGCGTGTAATTACCTGATCTTCCTCCTCTTTTTGCTGTGAACGAAGCAGATAATATAGGAAAAGAGATATGTGATTATGTGTCATCTGAGCCAGAGAATAAAACAGCCATTTTTAGATTTGTTTGCCTCTATTTTCCACTCACCTTCGCAGCAGCTTGTCCCCATAAACAGGTATGAAATAAGGGAAGAGGTAGGGAGCCACACAGTTGGAAATAACAAGGCAGATCTGGCTCTTTACCCAGCTAACAGACACTTTTAAAAGCCAAGAAAAGCTCTGAGAGAAAAAAAAGAAAAAGAACCAAAGATCTGAACAGTTAGCAGCTAGTCCCAGAATAAATCTTTTAAATAATCCTCACCCCCACCTTTTTCCATATTTAAGAGATACTGTGTCACACTTACCAGCTTACGCCCTTCTAAAGCTTCTTTGTAGCTGTTGAAACTGATCCAGGGACCAAAGATGACAGTGCCCACAAAGTAAATATAGCCCATGAACTCAATGGGTGAGGGTACGCTGGACACAACACCCCTGTCCAAATCGAAGGCCAGAGAGATGGCTTTCATGGCGACCACCATCTGTGAACCTGGAAACCATAACTGGAGCTGATTATTAATGAATACCTAGAAAAATCCCACTTTTTTTTAATCTAGCAGAAATGAGTCAAATGTTGCTGCCTAAAGAAAAGATACATTCCCTACCTCTCATCTTGTGCCAATTGGTGGTGTCCATCATGTGCAACTCTCTGATGAAAATGTACAAGAATAGCTTTAGTTTTTTTATGTAGTTCACAGAAAATTAAACTTTGAAAAGCATTCACTTCAAAGATGCACTTGATATACGCTGCTGAGCTGTCATGTATCAACTGTCTCTTACCCGAGTAGTAGGTATATGAGCACAGTGATGGAGAGGAAGGTGCCTCGGATAGTAGAGTGGCGGCAAAGGAAGAGGAAGAGGTAGCAGAGTAAGCTGAGAAGCACCACCCAGATCATATGGAGCTCAAAAAACAGGTAGAGTGTGTAGAAACCTCCGGCCACCGTGCCCAGGTGTTTGATAAAAGAGGGGAGGCCTGACAGAGCGAGATTAAAACATAAAGGAGGTGATTTTGATGACGAAGGCTGCGTTAAGAAATAAACAACACTGACAGGGCACAAAATAACCTGACTCTCACCCAACATCCAGAGGAGCCGACACAGCAGGCAGATAACCAGCAGCTGCCATACTTGTTCCAGACCCTGCTGAGCTGTGGGCAGCAGGCAGCCATGAGCAAGCTCCTGAAAAAACTTCTGTCTGCTGAATGCTCCCATCTCTACACTTAGACAAAAAAACAGAGACATCAAACACTGCAATGTCACAGCAACAAAAACATATCCGTATCACCAGTGTCTGCATATCTGTGC
The DNA here is from genome assembly GCA_024605115.1 of Rastrelliger brachysoma. Lineage (NCBI taxonomy): Eukaryota > Metazoa > Chordata > Actinopteri > Scombriformes > Scombridae > Rastrelliger > Rastrelliger brachysoma. Next base: position 14,093 of record JANJYP010052223.1, read on the forward strand.
ATCACATCATACAAACTTACAACAAGTCAACACAGCATCTTGAAACTTCAAATCCCAGCATGCAACTCTCTATAAATCAGTGCATACCCATGCAATACCTCTCAGACTTATTTGTATTTTTAGTTTTTTGGTATCTACATAATATACATTTTAATTTGCTAACAATTGCATCAGATTGGATTAATGTGTAAGATTGAAAGCATGTAGAAAACAGCGCAATAACATCCATATTTAGGCCTACTGACCTCTGTATTGAAGACTTATTTACTGGCTAGTAAGAAGAATATTAGACACATGCTATTCTGCAAGGCATGCTCTACAGTAGCTCTCCGCAATGCAGTCGACCACGGACATGAGTTGACTCGCAGCTGTCTTACAACCACCGCATTTAGAGTACAGTACAGTATGTCACGGAGCAAAGCACCCTTAAATGTATCCGAGAAAAGCTCGTGAAGACTGCTAACCTTGCTTCACCTAGCCAGCGGGATGTACGGTCTAGTTACCAACGTACTTGAGAGCTGTTTCCCCAGCCCCCCACGTCAAATGAAAAAAATAAAACAGCTCACTGGACGCCCCGGGCATATGAGGAGAAAACTTACCCCCTTTCCCGAGCGGCAGCTGCAGCTTTTCCTCTGAGCGTTTCCACACAGCTGCTTTCTCGTCCCCTTTTTTAAAACACAGTGCAGTTTGTTAAAGCGTGTGTACTGCCGTTGTGTTTCAAGCGCACTCGGTCCAGATGATGCTTATCTGGATGACTCCCATTGTCACAGCATCAGCACCACTTGCCTGTCATCTATGCAGCCACGCGAAGGCACACAAACCAATCCGATACTCAAATGCTGGGATGTCAACCAATCCCTGCTGCGTTTATCTTTGAGTGACAGCAGAGACGACCTATCAAAATTACATACCAACACTTCCCTGGTGCCTCCATACACCAATAGGACGTGTACAGCGTGCAGATGGAGTCAGACAGCAGGCAGTGAACCCTCATCTGGCTCCGAGATGTGGTACAAGAGGTTGCAGAGGAATGCACTGTTGGTATGAGTAATAACAAAACCAATATACACTTGACCCACTTTCCCCACCCCTCCTTTTGCCACAATTTATTCACAAATCCAGATTTTGGAGTTGGAAAAAAATTGTTTAGCTATGACTCAGAAAATCATGCATAAAAATTGATGAGGCAGAAAAATACACAGCAGGAAAAAGCTAATATTGTCCCTTTCCTATTACTGCCCTGTGTATCTTTACTATTGGTATGCTATATAGGTTCTGTATTTATTTTAAACTAACTATAATTATGCTTTACATAATGCAGGAAATAACCTTTATTGGTCATATTCTGATTCATAATTAGTCTCTATCCGCATGCAATTTGTATGTGATGTTTTTACAGGTCTCAAATGTTAAAATGGTTTGAATTTAATCCTGGGCAGTATTTATTTAAAGGTTAGAAATGTCTGCAGTGGATCTTTCAAATGGTTTAGAAGTTGTGAATTTATTAGTGAATGGCCTTTCAGTACATTATTATAGCTGCATATATTATATTGTATGTCATATTTTTCAGTTGTATTTCATGTTTTTATGTCGTTGTCATGTTTTTATTAGTCTTCAAAGCACAAATGGAGTGGTACCTGTAATCTTGTTATATGCTAAATATGATAATAAAGCTTTCTATTATACAGTGGACAGCTATTCAAAATCTGTTTAATGGATTGTGATGGTACAGTGGACACTACCTAACTTTTTTTTTGACTGTAAATCAGTTGACTTAAGTTATTATAATGTAATGTAGCCTAATGTAATTTGATGAAACAGAAAATGAGGTTTAATTTTTTTTTTTCATGGCTGAAGAGAAATAAAAACATTTGACTGAGGTTATCATAATTCATGCATGAAATGATTAAAATAATTTACTACCTATGATATTAATATGAATCTTTGGGTTGCCAGGTTTGTATAAAATCCCTATAATAAAGGTTAATGGGTCCAACTTTTTAAAATAAATTATACATTCTGCAGTTACAAAATGTTAACAAAAGCATTAATGAGGGCTCAGGGACTTCTTTCTTTCTAATAAGTGTAAATGCAGTTATAAATGTCAGTGAGTCATGGATGTGTAAAGGTGAACCTTCTCATAAACCATCCGTTTATCCTGGAGGAGGGTAAATACCATCCAGGAATATTTATCCCACCCTGGCAAACTAAAAGTTGTAAAATTATGTGTGTGTAATATATAATGTAATGTACACAATGTCAGTGGTCTCAAAATGTGTCTCCTCAGGCGTATTTCTTATGTTTTGTCTCTGAGGAACTTACAAATGTGCTGGTTTTATATAGCAACACAAACTGTGTCTTTTAATAAAAAGCATGATCCTCATTAGTGGACACCTTTACCAAAATGCTCCCAATACTCAAAATTTCTTATATATTTTTATGGAAGCAATACATTTGAAGTTTTTAATAATGACTTTTTAAGATGTATTTAGAATTTTGGCTGTGATTGTACTAAAAGAAATTGCACTTTAAGACCGAAGAATGATTCTTAATGCAATATTTCAAAATGAGGTGTCCAACAAACCAAAATAGTAATTGACTTATCTTTAAATGTAGTGATTAGTGATACCATAGAAAAAATATTATTCTTATATTGGAACAAAAGAACATAGTACCGTATTTATTGAATTTAATACTAGAAATGTAGTACTATCATTTTAGTAGCAGAGATTAGTACTATAAAAACATTCAGTCTTTTAAACAATCGGACTTGTACATTCAATTAAACGTGTTCTTTATTGTAAAATATTATCAGTATATTTTACCACCTGTTTATGTTTCTCACTTTGTATAGATGATTCACTTTCTCTCTTACCTTCTATATTATTTATTTAGCCCATTCAAATCATATAAATGTATAAATAAAGTAAAAATAAAAAAAAAAATCACATTAGCATTGTTCCAGTATCTACTCAGGTATATTATCATTTGACACCAATATTACTTTGTACATAATGTTTCTATATTTTTAACTGCTATTGTTGTTTTATTGTGTACTTATTTATTATTCAATTATTTTATATTATTTATTGTCTATTCCATTCTTCCTTCCTTCCTCTGGCTCTTCTATTTTTCTTGCTGCAGTAACAGTATAAATTTCCCCACTGTGGGACTAATAAAGGAATATCTTATCTTCCTTCATATTCCTTAGACGCAGTGACAAGCCAAAAGGGAGAAATAATAAAAATGAATAGTCATGGTTCTTGGTATATGTGAATTTATATGACAATAAATCTGACTCAGATGAACCTGTAAACTGATTTATGGATTGTATTTTTAAGCAGCAGCCTCATTTTTGTTTTACTTCAAATTCAAGCGTTAGTAGAGAAGTATCCTTTCAAGAACCACAACTAAACAGCATGAAGGCATCTTATTATCATCATCCCGTGGGCTTTTTTCTGCTGCAGCTCACAGAACAAACCATTTCAATGCAATCTGACACAATGACAAAGAGTCCGATCCAAGAAAAGCAGAGAGACATTTTTGGGTCATTTTTAAAAATCCCTCCAGTGCCACCATCAGGCCGTAGACAGTTTGTCCACAACACTGTTTCACTTCCTGTGACATTTGGCAGGCCATTAAAACAAACACATGCAGCAAATACAGTACAATCATTTTATTTATACATACGTCGTTATGTACAGACTATATTTCAGTTTAGACACATTTCAACATTCATTTCTTTCATTTTCTTCCTTCTGTGTCCAAGTGAGAATCAGCCTGATATTGTCCCAATTTAGTCTGGAGTCTATAAAATGCAAAGATAACACATCCATTTCAGATTTTCTCCCAACTCCAGTGCATCTATTTGAGTGAATCTATTTAGCAAATGAAGCACAGCCAGCAAAATATCATTTGCAATTTTATCTATTTCAAGTACGGGTGTTTATATGTAGCAATGCCCAGACGATATCACAGTGAGCACAGCGTGACTCAAAGAGAATATTTTGGAAGCACTTAATGTTATAAAACAGTCATTCACTGATTTACTGAATGATATAGACTAGAATTTATAAAATGAAATAAACACAAATACAAGATAACATCAATAACATTTTACATATATGATCTCAAAGTCTGAGTTACATTCAAAGATGCGTACAGTAATGGTGATATAAAGTACATATTTTTTTGTATCTAGCTATGCAGAGTCTCGGGGTCAGTGTGCGACCTGCAGCTGGTGGGAACCGAATGTCTTGGTCAATTACTGTTCAGTAGCCTAGGTGCAAAAAAAAAAAAAAAAAAGACAGACACTTGTGTATCCCAAATACTGGAACGGCTATTTGTGATTATAAAGTGGAAGATCAAGGATACACAATCTATGACATATTTCTATAATATAAAAAAATCAACAAATATTGTTCGTTTAACTCTTGTGTGGTTGAGGTAGTCGGGGGGACAATTCAGTGACAATTCTTCTCAGAGATGATGCTAGATAATGATATTCATATTTTTGCAATTCATAGCACTGCAGATATGCTCACAGCCAAAACTGATTACTCCACCAATTGCCAAGTAGAGAATATAGCCTGCAGTCAGAATGCCACCTGGTGCACAGATTTTGCAATCCGGGGCCAGAAATGGATCGTACGTTGCAGAAACAGTATTATTTATCAAACCATAGCGGGCAAACAAATTTCAGTGAGTAAAGAATGGCAGCACCTCAACAACAGAACTGTCTGTAAATAAAGAAAATAGCAGCGTTAAAGACTTCTGTCGCGTATACTGATTAAACCTTACATACTGTTCAGATCAAATTTAACCCGTTTTGACATTTGACAGCTTGTAAAACACACAAAAAATGTCTTTTACTCTGAAATTTGATGAGGTTTCCCATTTCCTGTTGGCGTGACACGTCTTTTCGTTTTATGAATAGTTAATAGCTTTAATAAGATAGTAGGTATGATGTAGCAGTGAAGACTGTTGGCTCTAATGGTTATATAGTAAAAATCCATTCTCTAGTCTCTGAAACATTACTCAAGGTTTAATCACACATTTATTGATCAGTCAGATCAGCTGTTAACGCTTCCTAAACAGATCGGTGCTTCACAATTTGGCATAGACACTTTTTATGAAGGAGATTCTCAGACAGGGTCAAAACTGACCGACAACATACTGTGAAGGTGTAGTATATGAACAGTATATAAGGGTTTAACGCAGTAAAGTTTAAAACAGTGTGATGAACCAGGTTAGAAACACCGGCCAACGAAAATAAGTATAGAAGAACATTTACAGTAAAGTTCAATACTAAAAAAAACAACAACAACTGAACCACTTCACGCTGGATGCAAACGTGCAACATATAATACCAGCTGAAGTTTTCCCAAACAAATCCGATGAACTTGCATTGATCCAGAATTGTCCAAGCACCAATGACAGAAAGGCTGAATAAGCCTAATGAGTCTTGATACCAGTAGTGGTTGAAGGTGAAATGTCAGTGAGGTCAAGCTCTCTTAAAACAAGGTACAGCCTCTGCTTTGTTTTTTATAGGAATGAAAAATCTTCTCAGTTTTTCATCAGAGCACTATCTCCAGGTCATACGCCGTTCTTTCAATCTTGACTTTCGCTTTGCTGCGCGGCTTAACTGGAGAAACCGCTAGTATCTCACATGGCTCCTCTTTCACCTGCACGTTGTCCTCCTCCTGCTCCCTCTCCTTCTCCTCCTTGTACTTCTTCATCATTCTGAGTTTCGCTTCTCTTCTGCGAAAATATACGTAGTTTCTTTTAACTTCAAGCAACGCTGAGGTGAGGCACTGCGGTGAGAAGATCTGCAGGGAGGACGAGATCTCTGGATCTCTGGCGAGATGCGGCTGAATGAAGTCTTTGGGGTAGTTGGGTGGTTCTCGAGGCTTAAATTGAAATGAGGTAGTTCGGATCAACGGCAGAGAGGTGCGAAATGGTTTGATCAACTTTGGGAAAGGGATTTCTGTTAAGACGTCAGCGGATGAGATTAGCGGGAAAGCTCTACGGTTCTTGGGTAAACATTTAGAGGTTGTAGTTGTAACAGGTTGGGAGCTCGGAGTGTCGTCGGCCAGGTCGTCCGTCTGACTCGGCTCAAGCTTCTCAACTGTGTCGTTTTCTGGCANAAGCGGGAAAGCTCTACGGTTCTTGGGTAAACATTTAGAGGTTGTAGTTGTAACAGGTTGGGAGCTCGGAGTGTCGTCGTCCAGGTCGTCCATCTGACTCGGCTCAAGCTTCTCAACTGTGTCGTTTTCTGGCATCAATTTTTCAGACTCCACATTTTCTGACTCAACAACGGAACAATCTTCCTCGGATTCTGCAGTAAGCTCAGGTTGCGGAATGAAAACCGTGTGGTTGTGACGTCGACAGAACAGCACGCCACACTGGCTGCACTTCCTGCCATCTCTGACGTGCAGCAGTTTGTGCCGCTTCAGGTTATGATTTGTAGAGAAAGTTCGATCACACATGTTGCACGAAAAGGACGACTCAACAGCGCAGACGCACTG
>JANJYP010052258.1:0-12886 GCA_024605115.1 Rastrelliger brachysoma
AGGTGACAGACTTTGGGTTGTGACCCAAAAGCAATATTTTTGGTGCCTGCAAGGAACATCTCTACTGTAGTAATATATTGGCTACAGTTATCCACCATGCTACAGTTTGTGGCCATAAGCTTCATCTTACCTTAACTGATAAGAAAAAATTAGCAGTAGAATAAAATAACAGGCAGTTTTAATGAGCGTTTCTTTAGACATGTACGTCATTCCCTTTGGTTACATTTTGGTTTAGTTTGGTTTGCTAGTGCTTTCCCTGATGGTGTAAGACATTTTGAGCATGAAAAATGGACAAAATACGTAATTAAAAAGGTCATTCTTGAAAATTGCAAAATTACCCAGCCAAATTACAACACCATTAGCCCAGTAGGAAATTAGCAGATGTTTGTTATACAGGGTTCAGAGGTCCCCCAAGGTAAATTCTAAGCCATTTTTTAAATTCTCATTATGTATAAATGATTTACACAGTGAATGTCAGAACATCAACACTTTAATATATGAAGATGATGCTGTCATTTTCAGTTATGCCAAAAATGTCTATGAAGCCTCCCAAACTCTTACATCAGCAATGACCCATATCCAGGACTAGTTTACTAATTCATGTCTTTTGCTGAACATCAAAAAACTGTGTGTATGATGTTGACTCACTCTAAAGTATGCTTAAGTGTGAATGAGTTCAAGCACCTTGCCATTACATGCAAGAAATTGTAGGAGATGCAGGACCTTCATTGGGAGTTGGTAAAGTTGTTTGGCTTTCACATACTGCATGTATTCAGCTGTGAAACATTGGAAAGCCCAGACATGTTACAGTACTATATTACAATTTATTATTATTATTATTATTATTATTATTATTGAGGAAAATCATGTTTGGAATTAGCAACTAATTTTGAATCCTGAAGCACCTGACATTGAGTTTCTATGAGTTTGCTTGAAGTGCTGTGTAACTGGTGGAATCACACTGATCTTGAAGGTGAAGAGAAATGTAATTATGCTACAGGTTAAAAAAACACACACACAAATGTGAGTGACAGTAAAGAAGGGAGAGGTAGGTATAGGTGTGTAGTTGTGTAACACCAACAAAGGACAACAACAGAGACTCGGAATCAATAGTCCTACTCTGTGTTTGCACTCACTAAGACATCAACGATGTGACCTCACTATAACCATAGAGATTAGTTGTCACACACTTGTCAAGTCTGCTCTCGCCATGTACAACGATGGCTGATTCTCTGTGTGTGTGTGTGTGTGTGTGTGTATGTGTGTGTCTATACTGCATGTCATGCTTTTTTGAAAAAGTTTGAGTCCAATAACGATGTTTTTCTGGCTAGCTGTCTTCTCATCTGACATACTTTTGGAGAAATCAAAAGCATGAATCACAGCCTTGGACTCCCAACAGTTTGTCTGTGTTCAAAAGATTGTTTACGTCAAATTATGTTTGTTACATATTGGATGGCCCAATAAATACAAGGAATTGTATTTGTTTTCAGACTTACGGGGCTGTGTCTTAACTTGGCATATTGTAGTTTGATGTCTGTAATTGTAAGAGGATGATTAGAGCAAAGCCTTAGAGTGAGTCCCCAATGCACCCTTTGCAATAATGTTGTTTATTTAAGCTGACAGCTGACTTTTCATCTCTGTTATGCTGCTGCTCCACTGCTCATTAGCAAATACTGCTACTGCTGCTGCTCTTATTGCATTGTGGCAACCACAGCATCCACCTGAGCACTCTGATTTTAAGTTCTCTAAAGGGAGTTATTACTGTCACTCCCCTAACTCAATACTCACTTTGGTGCATGAACAGTAATGGAATACTAATTACTCTAATTATTAATGAATTAATGGAATACTAATATATATATAACTTTCAGGTATGAATGTGTGTAACTGTGAATGTGATTAGAGTGCTGCTCTCAGTGGACTTCACCTGAAAAGAAGAGTTAAAAAAAAGCAGTCTCTCTCTAAAAGTGCATGGCATGCACTCATGCACGTGTATGTGCACATGCATGTGTGTGTTAGCACCAGCAGAGCAAGTTAAGTTAATTGGCTTCAGCTGAGAGGAGAAGCTATACAATAGCTTTAAACACACAAATAAACACACAAACAGATATACACACACTGTCAGAAAAACTCCCATAGAGACGTACACCAGACACTTTGCTCGGAAACATGCACACACACACTCCCACTGCGTAGCTTGGCTGAGTCCAAACACTGAAGCGTATTGTTGTGTCTTTATTTAGACACATGGCTTACATGGGCCACAACAGTGTCTGATAACAATGTGTTTGCCTGAGTGTTGGGGTCACTAGGGTAATATCTGGTCCATGGAACAGGCTCTGTGGTTAAATGACTGTGGTGCATGGCAAGAAAATTTTGCTAACCAATTATATTTTTTACCTGCCAATCTTTTGGAATGGTAGATTGGCTGTTTGAATGGAATGTAGCCCAAAAATTACATTTTACAAATACATTTTCCACACCAAGCATATTTCTCACATTTTTCTATCCTTACTGATTCTTGTGTGCTATTTTCTGACTCCTTTTTCTTAATTCCTAATGCACCACTGCCTTTTAGGCACTGCTTGGTGAAGAAAGAGAGTCTCTCTTTCATTCACACGCACGCACGCACGCACGCACGCACGCACACACACACACACACACACACACACACCAGCAAAAAAACAAATGGTGTATTTGACAGATTATCAGATGGCTAAGGTAGGGATAGATTTTAATTACAATAGCCGTGTACATTTTGACACTGTGTATTTGTGGAAACAATACATTTTAATTTCTGTTAACTCTGTTTTTGTAATTCCATGGAAATATGACACTGGATACTACCTTAGAATAGCGCACAGATATATGGGGATAATACTCACAGCTACCTGAAGCTTCCAGGTCACCACAGTGTTGTGAATTTTGAGCTGTGGACAATGAAAGATAGAGTTCACAATATCAAAGCAATTATCTAAGTGTATTACTGCCTTGTATTCTTACAGTAAATCTAAAAACTATAAATGAAGTAAAACATGTCTCTCTCTCTTCGTATTTCCACCTGGCATCCTTGAATTCAATTTAATTGTTAATTTTGACACTGTTGTATGACTTTGACTGTCTGATAGCAACAATGTAAGAACTTTGTGTGAAAAGTCTCTTGGCTGCTCTTCCTGTCGCTGCCCAGAATGCTGATCCTGATCCTGTCAGCAATACAGGAACTGTCCGAGGTGCTAGCCCTTGTCTGTGCCAGCAGGCAGGAATGCTACTGGTGAGAGCTCATGGCCAAAACAGACATTCAGTCAATCTGCTTGTCATTACTTTCTCCTGTTTTTCCTTGCTGTAGGACAGTGTGTCTTTTAGTCAGTGATGGCTCCGTGTTGGAATAGACTTTACCAGGCATTGCCAGTCAAGCCAGTCTTATACATTTGTCTCTCCTTGTGTGGTGAGAAGAATAATTATCTTCTGTGTAGTTATTCATATTGTTTTTTTTTGTTTTTTGTCCATTTTTCCTTGCAGCTGCATGTCCAAAGTCTGGTCACTTTTGCTCCTGCCCTGTTGTCAGTAGTGTTTTGTTGTTTTGTATTAGTTGTTCAGCTGAGTCATATACAGTATAAAGATAATTTAACCTGTGCCAGGCCCCTTTGTCATCTCTGCAACTGGGTACAACCCACGCAGTGTTGCAGCATGCTCCTTTTTCTACCCAATGCCCTACTTCACATTCTCTCTACATTTCAAAGCAGACATTTTGTAATGCTAACAGGCAAAAAGCCAAATCCATGAGTGATTGAGTGAGCACCCAGCAAATACCTGCATGGCATCTATAAACCCAGGGCCTGCAGAAACTCCATACTTTCATTACTGCTTTTCCTATGTCTTATTTCCAGGGAAAACCTTTTATGTTCTCTTTTTTCTTACTGTAATTGACAGCTGACATATCTATCTTTATGAAGTGAACTAATCATATGTGAAGGGGAAGTTAAAATAAATGACTCCTTTCTGTCACCGTCACTGTCACCGCCACTGCCATCCCCTCAACATCCCTTTACCTCTTGCAGTAACCTTTTTGTCTTGAGGCAACATTATTGCATACCTCTTTGGCTTTACATGTTTGCCATCAACAGCATTTATTATATCTTAAGAGAGAAAAAAAACAATTTTGTGGCACATCTAGTATGGAAGATTGTTTCGTGTATACACAACATATTCAGGATACAGTGTCTACTTAATGAGTAGTATCAATTTATGCACATATAATGGGTTGTTTCACTGTATGCACATAGATTCATTTAAACCATAATTTATGAATTAACACATAACTAAAAGGTAATCTTTTTTTTTACTTGATGAATTTTGGCTGGTAAAGTGACTCCGTTGGTAAAGTCACTTCAGAAATTCAGGTCAACTATCAGCATTGATCAAGAACACAGCCTGAGGGTAGACCCTGCTCCTCAATGTGGAGGTCTGGCAGCTAATCCTGCAGTATGAATCACTGAGACACAGGCTGGGAAATCAGTGTTTGATCAGCATGGTCTGGGTCTTTACAGGATAATGTAGATTAGTGCAGTTGAATCAGTGCTGAATTGCTGTTGAAGGGTGCGGTACTGGGATACTAGTGCTCTTTACTTTTGCCATGTGTAACCTGACGTCTACAACCCCAGGTGACCTGTGGGGTTCAAGAGCACAGACAACTCCGGGAAGAGGTTTAGGTTAATGGATGCATTGATACATGTAAAAGTAATGGATATAGATGGATAGAAAGAGAGAGGGGAGGAAAGCTCAGTACATCATAGGAGTCCCCAGGTGGTCTAAGCAGCATAAACCAAGAACTGGTCCAGGACAAGCCTGACCAGCCCTAACTATAAGCTTTATCAAATAGGAAAGTTTTAAGCCTACTCTTAAATGTGGAGAGGGTGTCTGCCCCTTGGACTGAATGTGGAAGATGGCTCATAGGAGAGGAGCTTGATAACTGAAGGCTCTACCTCCCATTCTATTTTTAGAGATACATAGTAACTACAAGTAAACCTGCATGCTGGGAGCGTTGTGCTCTGGAAGGTTCATAAGGAACTATGAGCTTTTTAAGATATGATATGACATATGAATGTGAAGAGAAGAATTTTAAATTCTATTCTGGATTTTACAGTCAGCCAATGCAGCGAAGCTAAGATGGGGGTGATATGCGTGCAGCTGCATTCTGGACCATCTGCAGAGTGTTTAATGATTTGCTAGTGCAACCTGATAAAGAATTACAGTAGTCCAGCCTAGAAGTAACAGATGCATGGAGTAGTTTTTTGGTATCACCGTAAGACTAAATGTTCCTAATTTCTGAGATATTGCAGATATGAAAAAGGCAATTGAAAGACAAATCCTGATAAAATATAACTCCTTAACAGTGGTGCTAGAGGTCAAAGTAATGCCATCCAGAGTAGTAATGTCACTAGATCACATATTTCTAAGATGTTTTGGACAATAACTTAAGTCTTATCAGAGTTTAACAATAGAAGGTTATGTACCATTCAGGCCTTTATATCTGTAATGCATGCTTGTGATTTAGATAACTATTGGCATTCATCTGGCTTTATTGATAAATGTAATTGAGTATCATCTGTATGGAACAATGGAAATTTAACAATTGGAATTGAATAAGATGCTTATTTTGAGTGATATGAAGCAAATTATCATCCAGCATACAAATTACAAAATAATAAAATTAATTGATTAAAATTAATATCTCTCTTAAACAGAAACCTTTCCTGCTTAACTTAACACTATATAAATTAATATATAACAATAGATATAAAGAAGAACATTTATCCTGTTATAGTGCACATTTGATGCAATAACAAAAGTACAAACAGAAGGTCTATAAACGTGTGCATATATTTGTTCCTCAAAGGCCATGACTGACTGCTGTTGCAGGGATTAAAGCAAAATAAAATCTTCTGACTGATTTTTTTTTCCCCCCAGAACAGGGTAATATGTCTGTTAATATTCTAAATATGAAGAGAAAATCAAACCACTTTTTAATATCTACTTATTCATTTTTCTTTTTGACCAATAAATAGAAAATTAAAAAAAAATGAATTAAATGAATTTCTTTTTTTTTTTATCATTGTAGATTTTATTACACTAACAGTAACATAACAGGTGTAACTGTTAACTCTGTCTGTGTGACATATGACTCTTTAAAACAGATTATAATATTGCTGCTGTGTTTTAAACATCACACATTGTTTCAGATTCAGAGGTTTGAGGTGGTGCTGCTGGGTTAGGTGGAGATGTATGGGGAAGTTTATTTGTACTGTTGAACGCAATTGCTGTGAAACAGTCATTAAATAATGTGTCATTGATCTGATTCGCCAGATTCTTGCCATCACCACTCCTTCTCTCTTCACTACTTCCTGCATTGGACAGACTGTCTGAGAACAAAGCAGAGCATCACCATCACCTATACACATTTATTGTAGCAGCTCTTGGCTCTTCCTCTCCTCTGTATCAGCAGGTCCAGCTGAGTACTGTGTGACAGAGGCAGTGGTGTAGTGTTTGACAATGTAATTTAGATTGAGTTATGATCTGCTTGTTTCCAACACCGTTTTCACTATTTATTGAAATAACTTATGAACTCAACCTGTAAAAGCAGTGTCAGTGTGTCATTGTCACTCATGCTGCTTTGTTATCTTAGGCTATCTTTTTGGCAAGCAACAGTACCTTGACCAATGAGATAAGGGAGTCTGTATTGCCATACTTGTGTGTGAATATGCTGTTAGTTTATTGGTCACAGAGCAGGAGAGGGCCTAGGAATGTTTACCATACATTTTCATATATAGCGCATTGTTATACTGTTTTTGATTATCACGGTAATATCTCAACTCAATACAAGGCATGTACTTTTATTTCTAAATACATGATGATTCCATTTTTCAAGGGACGGTTGGCAATCCTAATTGTCTGTGAAGCCTGTTGGGTCTCTTTGGTAGTATATGCTTTGGATACACATTGAGTGACATCTTCAAAAGTCCATTTTAGTCCTTGGCCATTCAGCTTAGTTGACATGTTTCTAATTGACCTGTAACTGACCTGTTTTTCTCATATTACTACACCTTGTTTCTTCTATAATGTTGAATTCATTTGAAAGTCAAAAAGAAGCATTTTTTTAAACCTTAAGTTGTGCTCTAGAAATGGACCGTGTAAGTTAGTATCATGGTTTGGGGTTTTCTTAGTTTATACTGTGAAATTTTTTGTTAGCAGTTACTAAACATGTATAATAAAAAAAAGATGATAGGCTTTTTGCCATATAATATTCTGTCTCACTGATGAGTACAAGGCAGATCCGTGTTATGGTGTAACCATTTTATGAATAAACAATAAAGATTGTTATTTTTCCTCAGATTTTAGGTCATGTACATGGTTGTACTGAGGACTGTTTTCTGTGCCAACTCATTAAGCCTAATTTTAAGCCCAAACTCCACTATTGTAACTGGGAGCCTCACTTTACTACAGCATGTTACTTTTACTCTCTTTGGGTCCTCGACAGGCAGAAAAAATTGAAGAGGCTCTCGTCTCACATTCAGCTCTGCTTACAGAATGATAACTACACACACATGCCAAAGGCTGAGTTAGAACAATATACTGACTGCAAGATTTTGTCCTCTGTGTGTGTGTGTGTGTGTGTGTGTGTGTGTGTGTGTGTGTGTGTGTGTGTGTGTGTGTGTGTGTGTGTTAGAGGTATTACTGCAGACATGCTTGGGAGGTTTTCATCTGCTGAAGTCTGTTGCCTAAATCCTGCAGTGCGAGGGGTAGAGAGGAAGGGAGAAAACAAGAAGGTGAAGCGTAGAAACTCGACAATGGGGAAAGTGAAGAAGAGAGTGGTGGAGAGAGGTGTTTTTAGTGGAATTAGATTGTTCCTGAGTGTGAGTCAGGCTCTGTGCTTCAGCTTAATGGTGATGGATGGTCCACCACTTTGAAACAATGGAACACAAAGAGATGTACAGCACAGCAAGGTTTTCACATGCCTTCACAATGCAGTCTTACACAACCTGTGAGGTTTAAGTTGAATTTAGGTTACCTGGTATGGCTCTTACCTGGATTGGTTCATTAAAAGCATATTTTATACAAATTGGTCAAAACACCATGAAGGACACTGGCATCAGTTGTAGTATCTTAGTCCAGGTAATGTTATGTATAGTTAAATTGTCTAGTACACTGACTGTAATATAACTATTCAAGAAGAAATGTCACATTCCTCTAATACTATCTCTCTAAACTTAATAAAAGTTGGTTTTGGAAACAAATTGTAAATCAGAAGTTCATATTGCATCACCTGAAGCTCACCTGAATACCAATAGATAGGGAGTTTTTGATCTAAAGCATTGAATACAAACTCAGAAATGACTTTTGTAATACTTTAATCACTTCAGCACTTTGTGCAGCAATTGTTCACTCCCTGGTACTGATCAATACTGTTGTTTAAAACATAAAAAGAGTCTACAAAGAGTCAGTGTGAGCAGGAATTAAGAACACTTGTAGGTATGTTGCAGTGTTAGCGAATAGATGAGATGTGCGTGCCAAGCTGAGAACAGGCCCGGATTAAGACCCTGGGGTGCCCCAGGGTGACTATTCTTGAAGTGCCTCTCTCCTCTGACTTCACATGTAAAAATGGGAAATTTACTGTGGCAAGAACACCATAGATTTGCAATAATATATAGCTAAAGCCAAAACCATAACCAAAAATTTACTGCACAAATACCAACCAAATAAGGCAATCCCAATAATGGCCATTACAAGCAAATATAAAAATACCAACATAAGAAAATATTTTCCAGCAATAAAGTCACTACTGCACTGAACTAAACAGCATAGTTTCCTCTTTCTCTCTCTCCATGCCTCTGTGGTGCTGATTCAGACATAGGTTAGGCCACGTTCTATTAAACTGACTTGCATCACATAGAAATAATGTAAAGGTCTGCCAACACCAAGGACTATAACTATAAATATGTAGTTTTAAAAATTATTCTAACTAGAGTGGATAGTGGAGTCCACAACACACCTATAAAGATGCTGAGAGTTTTGTTCTCTATTATAATGCAAAAATACTTGAGTGTTTAGGTGTGTGTAATACTGTGTGTCTCTGCTTCAACATGTGCTGCTGTGTGTTGCCTCAGTTTGTAAATGCAGACACAACTGGAACCGGGCAGGGCATATAGTTCATAAATAGTTATTGTTATAGTTATTGTTCTTAGTGTGGACTGTCCATAAGTCTTACCTTTTAACAGAACATCATTTTCTTGACTTTGAACAGGTGAAATCATTCATTAAATCCTCAACTGCACCTCAATTTTCTGTGTTAGTAGCCTGAGTCACTTGAACACTTACCTTCACTGGGAGTGCTAACGCTAGCATTCTCCTAGCACTAACATTCACTACCCTGCTGCTAATAATGACACCTCATCTGCGGTCTCAATTTGTGCTTTCCTGCTTCCTTAAAGCTTCAGATTAAGGGTACGTTCTCAATCATGGCTCTATGTCCGGATTCTTTCTTTCTCACATTTGTCTATTCATTTTGAATTAGTCTAAATTAGCCTTTGTTTGGCATTGAATTGGGCTAATTGTGAGGAGTCAAGCTTGACCACTGTGATTGGTGTGGGGCACCCAAGTGGTGAGCGACAGGGGGGGTCACCTGATTCACAAATAATTGCAATTGTTTTTCTTTTTTTGTACTTGTTTTTATGTCTTCCAGTAAATAATGTATATAGTTTAATAGAAAATATGAACAATATTTTTTTTAAGAATTTTTTTTGGCACAGATTCCTTTATTGTAAAGTAGGTAGACAGGAAATGAGAGAGAGAGGGTGAGTAGACATGTGGGAAAAGAACACTCCGGCCAGGATTCGAACCGGAGTCTGCCGCTTAAGAGCAATGCTCCATATGGCCTACGCTCTAACCACTACACCACCGAGCGAGCCAAATATGACCAATATTTTAAGGATTTCATTGACTTAATCATTCGGTGCCCCCGCATTGGCTGGTGCCCGAGGGGACTCACCCAATGCAAAATATGGATAATCTGGGCTTGGCAGAGAAGTGGAACACACTGTGTAACAATTGCTACATGTGACACATTGGTTATCAACATGTTTTCATAAAAGGAAGGAATGACTCAGATTTATTTTGTACACATACTAGAATTGCAAGGTTTGCAGATGATTGCTGCAATGGAAAAGATCATACTCATAATGATAAGTGAATGAATCCTGCTCAAGAAAAAAGTCCCTTTGCGATGTGTGTGTGTGTGTGTGTGTGTGTGTGTGTGTGTGTGTGTGTGTGTGTGTGTGTGTGTGTGCGTGTGATGAAATCAGGAGCATATAGCCAACGCAAGGAATGTTAATTATGGTATTCAAATACAAATTATGAAATCATATATTTCATATATTACCACTGGGAAATATAAACTGATTGGCCACAATGAAAATTAATTGTGCAGTGTGGTTTCCTTCTACTTGTATCACTGAGCTTTGCATTAATGGTTTATATGCAAATGTAAACACGTGGCTGCTATGTAGTATTTGCTCAAGACATTTCAGCAGTTGCCAACATCCAACTGGTTAGTCTATGATGGAAACTTTTGACAGTGAAGAGGTTTTATTTCACCAGATTCTCAGTATGTACTTTTCATATTTCCCATGTCTTTGTCTACCTGAAAACCTCAATATTTTTTAGGTGTAAGTGGCTTCATTGCACAAGTCAATTTTTTTCACCTGTGAGAAATACGAAACCACTTCTTTGCCTAGTCACTCAATAATTGCACATAATGATATGACACGCTTTCGCTCAATTCAATTTCCTTCATATCACCAGTGTTTAATAAAAATATCAACTTCAAAGGAAAATGTGAAAGTTGATATTTCACAGAGATACATTTTTTGAAAATTAGTACTTTGTCTGTTCCTTGAAGGCAGGTGTCTGTCTGTGCATATGTATTTAGTGCCTGTGGTGACCCAAAGACACTGTTGACCTATTCACAGTAGCAAAGAACAGGCTTGTTCCACAGCTATTCTAACTTGAACCTGATCATTTCCACACAAACCTCATTGCAATGGAATGTCATCGGAGGTATACATGACTAGTAATTAATTTTATTTACCGGTAACTCAAATGTGATTATAAGTGGCGGAAATGTTAACCTTGCTGAGATACATTTCTGCATGATGTTAGAATATATAAATACATGACAACTGAAGAGAAATATAAACAACTTCGTGTGTGTTCCAAATGACAACAATCAAAATCACAATGCTCAACTGGAAATTTCACTTATTTTAAATACTTATTTTATTTATTTTGGCACACAAGGTTTTTTGACCTTCTATTAGACAACTTTCTCAGTTGACTAGGTTGTTGTTTAGGGCAGCAGCGTGGGCTCTTGTAATGCTCTGAACAGAGAGCAAGTGATTTTCTCATCTGCCTGTGTGTGATAAGGCATGGACATCTCCTTGGTCAGCTTGACAGAGACTGTAGGGTGAGAAAGAAGAAGTTGTGTTCTGTTGAGTTAGTTGGAAATTATAAAGCCAAATATATGAATGTTAGTAAGGTGTTACATTTTTCTGTTCTTGGTACACAACATATACAGAAAGATAAGCCCCCATGTGTATAAAGTGAACTCAAAATATTCAAACTTTGGAAAGTATTGATAGGTGGAAAAGTTGCATGTATAGTGGAAAAAAATGAATATGTTTTGAAAGGTTTGTGAAAATGTTCTAATATTGTATAGCAAAGCTTTTCTAGGGTACATCTGTTCTCTCCCTCAGTCATTTGGGACGTCTGGCTGACATCCTGTGGTAGCACCACAACAAGAGGGAGACCAGAAGTGGAAATAATTGCACCAGCAGGTCTGTAGGCCTGACACCAGAGAGGTAGAGCTCCTGAAGCCGTTGTGCATGTGTGTCTGGGCCATCTGTCCCATACTTGAGGAACTAACACAAATTGGACTTGTTGAATCAAATGTGCATATTCAAAGATGATGAAAAAATATCAATATAATAAATTATATAGTCATTACTTTAATTTAATAAATGCATTTGTATTTATAAACAAAGACAGGTAAAGAATTGTCTCTATATGAAATGGATACACCAAAATGTTTAATACTTTTTGAAAAAAGAAGGAATAATGTATAATAGGTAAATCAATGATTCAAGGCACAGGTCATAAATTACTTGAACTGAGCTTCCAGGATTACTGAGCGTTAAGATGGGTTGTGTGTCGAAATGATTTAAATGCTTTAACAGAAAGATGGTGATGTTACTGAACAGCAAGGGCAAAGAAGAACCAACCATAAAGAATATTTTCACCATGTGATTCATGTGTGAAAGTACTGAGAGTGTGTAAAAAATCACAGGAGCTGGCTGGACCCTTTTGGTTGAGGCATTGAACATGTTCTTTGTGATTGCAGTAGCTGAAATCTCAGCCCAAAAAAGGCATGCTCCTGCCTGCACAACTGCAGAGTCTTTTTCTGTGCGGTGTTGAAAAGCTACACGGCAAGCAACTGTGACAGGGGCTGTCGCCAAACCACATCTATAGAATGTGCTTTTTATTTCTGTTAGATGAAAATATGTTGAGAGTACGCACAGCTGAAGTAGCTGAATGTGAATCATGTTCAGTACATGTGTCACAGCTGGGCTCTCTTACTCTGAGAACTTAAAAAACATTGCCCTGACATTCATTGTTTAAGTGTTCTTGATATTATGTCACAGATCATCAATAATCAGATTTCTTGTTGATGTAATTGGATGAAATTGATTCAAAGGAGAACATATATTCATATAGATCGTATATTGTATATTATCTTATACTGCACACATTAATATTCCACCATGAAAAAAAATATTGT
>JANJYP010052330.1:0-13546 GCA_024605115.1 Rastrelliger brachysoma
TTTTTTTTTAATTCAGCTTCTCTCATTTCCTATGGGAAACTGTCCTCGCTGGGAACAGCTGAAGAAAGAAAGTGCAGAAACAGATGAGTACAAGAATTTTACCAGGAAATACCAGGTGCAACTTCTGCTTCTCTCTGAGAGTATACAATAGAAATAAAGCATAGAATGATCATTATTAAAGTATTATTAAGTGGTTAAGTAATATGTTCTTCTCCTCAGGACATCATAGATCTGCTGAGGAGTAAAACAGGGATAGATGACATTGACGTGAAGTCAGCATGGAAAGTGTACGACACACTCTTCTGTGAAGTAAGAACACACACACACACACTAGTAAAAACAATAAGTGTCATCCTGCTGTGTGAAAGCTCAACCTTGAAAAAGTAGTGGATATAAAAGAAAAGCAAAAGTAATTGTCCCTTTAGATGTTGTAAACCAGATGAGGCGACAATGGTGTAAAGAGTTTGTCATTTGAATATTACAATGGATAAAATCACTTGCATCATAGACACACAATGCACAATTTAATCAAGTTTTTAGCAAAATATACAAATCATACAATAATTATGTAAAAAATTTCATGAGTAAAAAACATTTGAATGTAGGGGAAATGCAAGAATAGACTAACTATATCTTTTAAAAAAAGCAATTCAAAGAAAATTAAATCAAATAAAATCAGGAAATGCTCTCCAAATAGTAAAAAACGGACTTAAAGGTGCAGTGTGGAGAATTAAGTAGAACATACCTGATAGAAATATAATACTCATAAGGATGATTTAACAGGTCAACAGATGTTTCAGACTGCTGTTCAGACAAACCAGGCACTGACTCTAGAGAGGACCTGCCATGGTTTCTCTTCACTTTAAAGCCCACTAAAGCTTCATCTACAAGTTTGGATAGAAGCAGTAGGGGTATATTCTTGGTTACAATCTGCAACCATACTGCTAGATGCCACTAAATCCTTCACCCTGGTACTACATGAGGTGACTGGTTCAGCCGATAAATCAGTTTTTGAAATGAAACAACCAATTTTTACAGAAGCAGAGCTGGATCTAACTTGGTGCTTTTACATCACATGAGTATTAATCTGGGGTTTCATATTACCCTCACACACATACACACATGACTCAAACCCATCCTCCTCCCACTCCTTTTCAAACAGCTGGAACAGAGGGAGTAGCCAAAAAAGTAACTTGATAACAGCTGGAGGAGATGGAGAACTGCTCCCAATCAGCAGGGAGATGATCTGTTTTTGTTGACGTTCATGTACCAAAGTATCCACATGGCTCCTTGTTACGCATCTTAATATGTTTGTTTTTCCAGTGTACACAGATGATACTAGGAGAGACAAAGGGCAAAGCTAACTGTTCTGCTATATATTTGTATTAAGAAAGGACAAGTGTAATGTGAAATATGAGAGGAATGTGAATAGTTCCTCTCAGCTTTAAAGGTCACTAAAGAGTCTTCTACAAGCAGTGGGATTATTATTCTGTTGGTTACAATCTGTAACCCTGCTACAAGAGATGACTGATAAATCTGTTTTAGTATTATTATTATTATTATTATTATTGGTACTTTTATAGCCTATTTGAAAAGAGTGATTGAGCAATTATATACCCTTATAAGTTGTTGGGTTCATTTGATTGGGAAGTGTCAAATACAAGCACAGTTGCACAAAAGGTTTTTAAAGTGTTTGTGTACACATCTGTATTTATCACATGGGCGTCACTAGTTCACAGGAAAAGACATTTTGGCAAAAGCACTGCTTATTGAAGTGCCCAGTGCAAATAGTTTCACTTTTACATCTATGTATTTTTATCTGTGTTTATCTTGTTCACACAAGTCTGGGTTTGGATTTCAGTGTCAGTACTTTACATGTACTGTATTTATGGGATTTATGTCCACATTATCATGAGTGAAACACACGCAAAATGAAGCAAGATTATGTAAGTTAAGTAATAGTTAAATATAAAACAGAGGTCAGAATGTGGGAGATGGCTGGAGGTACCAAAGTGCATTCAGGAACTGCTTAATTAAAACTCATGGAGCTTATTTTTATATCTCACAGTTTATGTGTATGTGTATGCGTGTTTGTGTGTGTGTATTCAGTCCCGTCACAACAAGTCTGCTCCTGATTGGGTGACTCCTGAAGTCATGGGAAAACTCAGAATACTCAATGACTTTGGACTCGAGGTAAGCATCATCAGTTATTGCAGCATCTTTTTTGGATTTTGTTTGGTGGTTAATGTAATGATAATATTATATGTTTCATTCCCATGCAGTTCTTATTTGGGGTCTACAATCAAATGGAAAAGAGCAGGCTGCAGGGAGGTATGTGTGTGTGTTTGCGTGTGTGTGTAGTTGACAAGATCAACAGAAGGTTTTTATCTATCAAAGTTTCATGTTAATTATTGACTGACATGCTAGACCTAACCTCACTTGTTTCCTACTGGTTGCACATTTTTTTAGTTTTATCTTTAAAACAAAGTTTGAATCATTCCCTGAAACAGATGGGTTTTGTATTTTTTTAGTAGATCTTAATCAAATGTGAAGATATAGAGCATCTGTTAGGGGCTAGATAAGTAGCTAGTCTTAATACACAAACACACATTTTTATTGACAGGTAGAAAATTGCATAATATCACCAGCATGTATTTATAATGAAATGGTGAAATGACTGTGTTTCAGGTGTTCTGCTTGGTGAAATAGTGAAGAATCTTTCCAAGATGGCCAATGAAAAGTCAAAACTGAAGTTAATGATGCTGTCTTCGGTGAGATAGTCATTAAAAGAATAGCAAAAGTAATAATTGTAGGTGCTATACTGTAGTTGATCTATATGGTTTTTATATTTGATATGTGTTCCACAGCATGACACCGCTGTGGTTGCTCTTCAGGCCAGCTTGAATGTGTTCAATGGAAAACAGCCACCTTATGCTTCCTGTCACATATTTGAGCTGTACAAGCATGATGACGGGTAAAAATACACACACACTTGAGAGAGAATACACTGTATAGACATTCACTTAATTATAATATTAACACACATAGACGCCATGTAATCTTCAGAAATATATGCAGAGTGGAATAAATGACTGGGATTTTATTTGTATATAGACTTTAAAACATGTTTCTGTTCAGTTCTGCCTCTGTCTCCATGTTTTACCGGAACGATTCAAAAGTGGAGCCCTACCAGCTGCAGTTACCAGGCTGCATGCTCGACTGCCCCCTGGAGGATTTTGTGAGAATTACAAAGGATTGGATTTCAGATAACCGGTACATAGACTGCAATCATCACAGTGAGTGTGAGATATTAACACAAACAAGTCAAGCTCATGAAAATAAGCTGATTGATTTCACTGATGTTCAATTCATCCTTCTTTTTACAGTGATTATCATTCTGGTGTGTGGCTGTCTGCTCCTTGTTGCCCTCATCATGGTCTGTATCTGTGTCTGCATCTGTGTCAAATGCTGTCGGAGGAAGCCAGTGATCACCCAGGGTCACCGCCAAGAGAACAACCCGATGATGAACGCTGGAGTCTGAGATGCTTCTGGTTCTGACTTGAGACCCACAATAATTTTTTTGTTGTTGTAAATTTCCATTCATAACCGGTATAAATAATGATTTTAAAAGCTGTTTTGTCATCATGATAAATGAATATGTTTTGTTGCAGATGGAAAAAATTATAGACCAGGATTGGTTTCACATCTAAAAACATAGCAAGGAATACTTTTTTTTTTTTTTTTTTTTTTAGCAGGTTTGTCATTAATGCACCTGTTTGCTTTCCATGTGATTGGAAGTTAATAATTTCAGCTTCATCACTAAGTATATACATTTTTAACTGCACATTTTGGAACTGTCAGTGCAGAAATAGTCATAGTCATTTTACTGCAATAAATCAAAGCTATACCCCAATGACACTTTATTCTACGATAAAAGGCCTAAATCGATGACCTAATTGAGATTTAGTCTGTCTTGAATCAAAGTTCAGTATTTGTCCACAACTGATCTGTTTCTTCAGATTGTTTTTAAAACAAGTGAGTTCACATATATTTTGCATTTGTGTGTGCAATTTCAAATTCATATATTTATCAATGTCATGTAAGTCCTTCTAATAGAGTATGTTGACTCAGAGGCCTAATGACCATGATGCCTTAAATGTTTGTAATAATGGTATGCTTTTATTTTTTATGAATAAAGTTTTTATTCTTAGATCTTAGTAATCTATTTTTCCATTGTAAATAACTACAGAACTGAAAATTTTTGACAATGTTTGTCTTTGAATCAAGTACACCAGAATAAAACCTTGCATGTCTCTCCACCATCTATAACAAGGGCTAAAAATAATGTTACTTTCACTTTCGTTCAATAACATTTTTAGCTCAGTTTAACCCAGATTTAATTGACGTTGATCTGTTACTAATTCTTCATTGGCTCACTGGAGGTTGAAGGCAATGTCCCTCCCACTGCAGTCAGCTGTGAGTCGAGTAACGGGGATGTAGTCTGCCTCTTGATGAAACATAAACAAAAACATGTCAGCTGACTGTAAAGTTATAGAAACTACACTTCGGAATGAATATTTTTGTTTTTCTGGCCCTAATGAGTCTACACAGAGCAACGTCAGGTTAGTCACTTTATATTTAAGTAGGTTGATGGAAAAAGAAAAGGCTTTGTATCTGCAGACATGGTTATAGAAATGTAAGACGTATTCCAACACTTATAAATAAAGAAAACAGGAAAAAAATTATAGCTAAAATGTAACAAAACTATACTCGAACATAGTTGTAAGCTACTTTTTAAAAGACGTCACTACGTTTCATGTGAAGCGTTTATTGACTTCCTTGTTTACCATACCATTAGGCAGGAGATGGCGCTGTTTTCCCAAACTTTGCACAACTATCTAATATCTGTTCCAACTTTTTTCATAATTTCTCTGTATGAAAGCGTGTAAAAAGTGCAAAGTACACACACTTTTTAATAATATGCTGCAAAAATAATAATCATAAAATAACAGTGAAATACCGTAGTGGAGAGACTTTTTTAGAATAAATTTGTTCAAGACACATTCCTATTAATTTTTTTTCCCTGTAAACAAAATCAAAATAACATCCTCCAGATAATCTCTGTTGTGCAGTCAAGAAATTTATAAAAATGTAATTCAGGTGGCACTTACATTGTGACATGAACTTTTTCTTACAGTGACGCACTCTGTGAAGAACTTCTACACCGTGTCCTCTCATGTTCCAAACCTCCCAGAGTTTGTCGTTGTTGAGATATTTGATGATGTTCAGGTTGCTCACTATGACAGCAACACCAGGAGAAAGGTACCCAAGCAGGACTGGATGAACAGAGTCACAGAAGATGATCCACAGTACTGGGAGAGGGAGACTGAGATCTTTAGGGGTTACCAGCAGGTCTTCAGTTCCAGAATTGAAACTTTGAAGCAGCGTTTCAACCACACTGGAGGTTTGTTATGTTTCCATGTTTAATATTTTTCATGCTTTTATCCTCTTCTTTGTACAGTTATAGAAAAATATGAACACACACACACACACACACACACACACACACACACACACACACACACACACACACACACNCTTCAGTTGAAGCTTCAGGACAGTCTCGTCTGTAGTCAGGTTTTCAGTGGGTGTAAAGTGTGTGTGTGTGTGTGTGTGTGTGTGTGTGTGTGTGTGTGTGTGTGTGTGTGTGTGTGTGTGTGTGTGTGTGTGTGTGTGTGTGTGTATGACAGGAAAGACAGTAAGTGGACGTTGTTTTCCAGCAGTCTCTCCTTCTCTGTCTCTGAGTCGTCCACACTGTCCAGATGATGATTGGCTGTGAGTGGTTTCCATCCAGCCAATAGCAGCAGAAGGTGCAGATGTTGTGTTTTGATGTGTGTGTATCAGTGTGTCTCTGTGGTGAAGGTGTGATATCAGTTGATGGCCTCTCTCTGGTTTACTACAGTCAGTGTGTCTGTCTCTCTATCAGGGGTCCATGTTCTCCAGTGGTTGATGGGCTGTGAATGGGACGATGACACTGGACAGGTTAATGGATTCAGACAGATTGCTTACGATGGAGAAGACTTCTTATCATGGGATGTCAAGACAAACACATGGATCGCTCCAAAACAACAGGCTGTCATCACCAAAAGCAGGTGGAACAATGACATAGCAGATTTGGCACATTATAAGAACGTCCTCACCCAGATTTGCCCTGACTGGCTGAAGAAGTTTGTGAACTATGGGAGGAGCTCTCTGATGAGAACAGGTAGATTTTTTTGTCACTGTACAGATACATAATGTTATTTCTTCTGTACTGTTGTTTAAAGGTAGGTATTTTGCACTTAGTAGGAATACATAATTAAATGATCAGTGTCCTTTTGTGGCATGTCCTTTAGTGTAGTGTTCAGTATGGTGTTGATTTATGCAGGTTGTCTTGTGTATGCAGTGGTAAGTGTAGATGATTGTGTTGATGTCCCTCTGCAAAGCTTTTCTATCAACCACAGTGCTGCTGCCATACTAGACCAGGATCCTGTGTATCAATGTACTCTAAATGGAGCAGAAGAACACAAGTGAGGGTCTTAGTGGTCAAAGTAGCTTTCAATCCTTTGCTTGTAAGCTGCTTTGGTGTCTCTGACAGTTTGACCTGGCCACTCTTTACTGTTCAGTATTCCCAGACCGGAAAGCCATGTTATGGCCCTTTAGCAGGAGTTGGACATCATTGGTCCTCTGTGGCTAATTGTTTGATAATACATAGAAACTACAAACTATCTTCATCTTCTCTCTCCAGACCTTCCCTCAGTGTCTCTCCTCCAGAAGACTCCCTCCTCTCCAGTCAGCTGCTTCGCTACAGGTTTCTACCCTGACAGAGCCATGATGTTCTGGAGGAAAGATGGAGAGGAGCTTCATGAGGACGTGGAACTTGGAGAGATCCTCCCCAACCATGATGGATCCTTCCAGATGAGAGTTGACCTGAACATTTCATCAGTCCCACCTGAAGACTGGGGGAGGTTCGAATGTGTGTTTCGGCTCTCTGGTGAGAAGGATGACATTATCACCAAACTGGACAAAACTGTAATTCAGACTAACTGGAGCAAGACTGAAAATGGAATTGATGGAGGTGAGAAACACATTTTGTTTTCTTTCAAATGATCTATATTTTGAGAATTTGTGATGGAGATTCAGGTGATTCTAACCTGGACACAACTTAGATTTTCAGCTTTTATTCTCATTTTTCATGTCACATGCACCATATTAACATATTTCCATATCAGAGCACCAACATCTTCTTCTTCATTTCTGCTTTCCCCTTACACAAGTTCTCTTACAGCAGTTGAAGACAACAATGTTTTGCATGTTTGTGTTTCTGATCAAACTAATGAGATTATTGTAAAACTGTGTGATTTTAACTTTCAATACTGTTTGTTCACTAAAACACACTCAGCATCAACATGTTTCTCTTATTTCTTTTTATTTCAATTTGAAAACTTAAATGACTAAAGTTGTGTTAATGAATAAAATCTGATACATTAAATGATGAAAGAGCGAGATAAACAAAATGACTGTTCTGTTTTGGTTCTTCAGTGTTCCTTGTTGTCGTTGGAGTTGTTGGACTGTTGCTCCTGGTAGCCGGCATGGCGGGATTCTTCATCTGGAAAAACATCAAGAAGGAAAAAGATGGTGAGAGACAAAATATTTTTTACCTGTCTTTTTTTAAGCCACAGAAGTATTTAACACACATCTCTGAGTTATTGTTTTTTGTGTTATTTTTGATATAATATATATTTTACTTCTGGTGATACAAAGTCCATAAGATGTAAATATATGACAAACAATTGGTTGATATTTGGTTGTAATAGCGATATAGGAAGTGTTGTTTTCTCTTTGTGTCCTTTCATAAATTCTGAATAAATAACTGTGACATTTTTTTATTTCAGGGTTTCAACCTGCTAACAGTAAGTATTTTAAATATGTTTGTTTTTATAATATTTTCACGTCAGTATATTTCACGCCTATTATACACTACCAGAAAAACCAGAGGACCCAAATGCACAATTCAGCGAAGTTCAGGCAGGGTTTACAGTACACAAGACATTCTGAAAAAGAAAAATGGGAAGACACAGGGTTTTAATCAAAGTGCTGTAAATGTGTATAAGTGAACTGTGAAAGAGAGAGGTGTATTATTAACACAATGTAATTCTGGGTAGTTAAATGAATAATATCTTAATAGTAAACTAACATTTTATGTTTCAGTTTATTTCAGGGTTCAATGATTTAGAATAGTAAGATGATTCAATATTTTTCATGTCTAAACATTATAATATATCTACAGCTGTTTGGGGCCCTTTTAGTTAAGGGCCCAGGCAGTTGCTTAATTTGCCTGATGGTAAAATCTAAAACCAGATATTTTAGAGTCGAAGTCATCCAAATGAAGCATTTCACAGTGTGAGATCCAGCTACAGAACAATGCTGACATAACTTTGATGTGCAGCTTTTCACCCATATCTCATATTGTAATGAAGCTGACTTCATGAAATGAACACTAGCAGATTCAATATTCCACCTTGTTTGTCTTTTTATTGATTTGACAGGACCCCAGCCAAGATCAGAAGAGGAAGATGAACTCCAGTAAGAGACTGGCTGACTGATGTTAAATGCAGGTTATCTCCAATTAAACATGTGACAGTCATTGCTAGAAGCTTCACAGTGTGAGCGAAACATGTCAAGAGAAGTAATGCGGTGTTCCAGCTGTTTCTGCAGATGTTTTATTTTGTCGCTGCAGCAGCTTCCAGAGACCAAAGATACGAGCAGAGAAACAACAAAGAGCTTGGACTCACATGGTATTTGTTTCTTAATGTCTATAAACAGTACCTGGTGTTTGAAGTTATACTCAGGTGTGAATATTTGGCTTGATGATTTTCCTTTTTTCATACAGTAGATGATGTCATGAAACACTTTGACTGAAGCAGACTTTGTAGCAGACCCCAGCCAGAGTTAGTGAAACACACTGATGTTTTTAAGAAGTTTGTATTTTTCATGTTCACCGTTAACCTTTATTAGAACATAAATAATCCGTTTACTTTCTTCCAAGGACCTTAAAACAGATAATTATATAAACAACAACCCAACTATCATATATAACAGAAACATCAATCACAATCAGTTAAAATATTCAAGTATCAATAAAAGGATTCATTGGCATATTTATAAACCTGAATCACGAGACACTTATCCATCATCAGCATTTAACCGTTATTCAATTCATCTGTAGCCTTCAACTGCAATACAACCACTTCCTGCTTGATCACGTAGCCTTCAAACAAAAAAGCGTACAGGAAGTGGAAGGGAACTAAAAGATAAATAAGCTACACATAAAACAGATCATTTCAGTCATTTACACACACTTTTGAATGTCAGTGTGTCAGTCTCTCTATCATGGTGAGTAAATGATTTATAATCTGTACAGATGTTTGCAGCAGTGTTAACTTTGGAATATTATAAAGTTTTACATAGGGAGCTGAATTTTGAAATACAACTAATCAGTTTTATGTGTACATACTAAATTATTAAAATTATTCAATCTGAAAAGTATTTATAATCATGTGTTAATTTAATAATTAATATAATGTTTTCTTTCACATATATTTTTTATAATTTCTCTCAGAGTTTATTTTTATGGCTCCTTTGTCAGTTTTCTTTGGTTCAGTGTAACATCTATAATTGTGTGCAAATTGTAAAGATAAGGTGTATTAATGAATAAAAACCTCAGTAAACCCAGTGAAAACAGTATGTTTACTTGAGTTTCATTATTGAATTTCAGAAACACTAAACACATTTTATTCTTAGTTAATTTATCCAGATTTAATAACTACATATGACCAGAGCCATTCATGATCATAAAGATTTGGCAGACTGGCACCAACATGAAGTCAGGTGGCTTCCCATGAACTCAGAGGAAGGTACATGATATAACCAGAAGGGGGCGCTGTTACACTGCTGATTCCTCTGTAAAGGTAGATTCAGTTTTAAACTCATGTATCTATCATTAGTGAGCTGTCAGAGCTTCAAGCACAGTTCAGGCCTCAGTGGATGAATCTCAATTCTTGCATCCATGTTTCCTTCACTGGAATCTTTGTTCTTCCCACTGAAGATGTGAAGAGAGGAGAAAAACTCTGAGGAGGCGCTGTCACACTGCTTCTACCCTCCAACATGGGTAAAACAAGCAAATGTTAAGTTTCACTTTTCTTTTAACAATATGTTCCTTTTTGTAAAATCAATACTTCTAGGACACAGAAATATCACAGTGAAGCCGTAAATGATAATTTTATTGGAGTTATTGGAGTTATTTGGAATTGTCTCTCAAAAACTGAACTTTTACAGCATTTTGAATTTTTCGCTTGTGAACAATTGGAGTCACAAACATGATGATTTTAAACAGTTTTTCACTAATGGAGCCAACAAATCATTTTTAAACAAAGACCAATATGCTGTAGATACAATTTGTGTATTTTTAGCTTTTTGTTTTGATAACTGATTTTTTTTTTTTTTTTTAACAGCTGTTTGAAATCTGCCTTTATGCTAACAGCTGCACAGATGACTGGCTCAGTCAATCAGTGAAGCTGCAGGAGATTGTTCCTTTTGCCAGTTAGCTCAGTGAGGTAGAGGATGGTTCTTGATGTTGAAGGTTGAGTTCAAGTCTGAGCTAAGACAGAAATTATGTTCAGTCATGTGTATTAAATCAGCGAATGATCAAAAATGAAGGGTGGAGGAAATCCTGTGACAAAGTGTAGTGATTACTTACTTTATCGAACAATAAATTCCCATTATACTTACAGGAGGGTACCAAGTGATAAGCAGTGATTTTTTTTTTGTGGTTAACTTCCATAACATTAAAAGACAGCTATAGATAGGAAGATGCAATGGAGAGGAAGATCTCATGGTCAGAGCTATGGAGGGCAGAGCCCTACTGCATCAAATTCCTAAAACAGTCTGTTTATGACACCCTGCCCAGCCCATCAGACCTCTTTGGTTGGGGCAAGACTGAGACCCCAACATGTACTTTGTGCCAGGGAGGAACTCACCAGCTGACATAAAGCCCTTGGGGATGGCCGCTACCGTTGGTGCCATGACCAGGTGCTGAAGGCGGTTGCTGAGTCCATCACCACTGCCACTGACCAGAGCAAGTGTCCACAACCACCAAGACGCAAAACCACATTCCTAAGAACAGGAGAAAACTCGCCATCCCGGCAAAACAATCAGACCTGACAACTGAGAACAGTGAATGACTGGCAGCTAAGGGGCTTTGTAGGAAAGTCAAGTA
The DNA here is from genome assembly GCA_024605115.1 of Rastrelliger brachysoma. Classification (NCBI taxonomy): domain Eukaryota; kingdom Metazoa; phylum Chordata; class Actinopteri; order Scombriformes; family Scombridae; genus Rastrelliger; species Rastrelliger brachysoma. The sequence goes on from JANJYP010052330.1 coordinate 11,318, forward strand.
TGACAGGGCATTAGAGCGATCAGAGCAGCGTCACAGGCTGCAGAAAGAGCCCCACGATGGCTGTGGATCAGGAGGGACAAGCAGTGGGTGAACACTTCTTGGACACAGATTGGGGACTGACCACCCCGGCCAGATCACATGGGTGACCCCAGGTACTATCACTGATGATGTGTCCAAAAATGTGCATCATAAGATGTATGTACCAACCATCATTTCTTTACTATTCCTGATATTAGAAAAGAGATACAAAACTGTTATAATGTCTGAACCATCTGTTAAATTTGTAGTTTCTTTATTATTTACAGTATATCAATAGTGACTAGACATGTTCTCACAACATGGATGATGGCTACTCTTAATAAGTTTTTCACATTACCTCAAAAATGAAACTAAAAATGTGGCCCAACATAAACACAGCCACACAAAGGGAGTGTCCCTGGATTAATTGCAGCAAGGGACCGAACTTCAAATATTTCACCTCGCTTCCTCCCCTTGTTTTCTGTCAGCCTCTCTACATTCACTGTCCACTGTCTAAAAATAATTCTAAAAAAAAATAGCAGGATGGATGAAGGAGATTGTGAGGCAGTCTCTGTGTTCTGACCAGTTCATCTACAGTTAATTATTTCATACAACCAACAGCTATTTCTAAAGTACAGTAGAATCAATCAAATCTAAGCTGTAATTCTTGTGTGTGTGTGTGTGTGTGTGTGTGTGTGTGTGTGTGTGTGTGTGTGTGTGTGTGTGTGTGTGTGTGTGTGTGTGTGTGNATGTGTGTATGTATCAAACCTCCAGTGTGGTTGAAACACTTCTTCAGAGTATCTCTTCTGGCTTTGAAATCAGTCCCATTGGAGACCCAAACAGAACTGACTCTCAATCTCCCAGTACTGTGGATTATTCTCTGTGACCCTATTAATACATCTATTATCATGTCTACACAGAAACCCAACTCCCTAAATAATCACTAAGTAATGACTGTGTGAAGCTTTCACTGTGAGGTTTTAAAGAGGGTTATTTCTGCTAACTGCAATGCTTCATCAAGATAATATTTGTGTACTTTTACCACTGGGATTTTCCATGCAGGACTTTTACTTGTAATAGAGTGTTTTACATTGCAGAGGTCATTGATTTGATCCCAGTGGAGCATGTGCAACCCTTGACTTTCCACATTCCTCCAGTGTTGATAAAATAAATTCTCTCCAGAAAAAAAGGTTTTTATTAGCTGACAGGATCCTAATGTTTTCCTGGTTCTTTCTTTCTTTCTTTCTTTCTTTCTTTCTTTCTTTCTTTCTTTCTTTCTTTCTTTCTTTCTTTCTTTCTTTCTTTCTTTCTTTCTTTCTTTTAAAGTTCAAAACTTTGATAACATACATAACAAATCACCTCTATGTGCTACAGATCTGCAACTTTCACCACAATGTAGCACCAATACATTTAAACTTATTACAAATGAGTCCATCACTCTGTTTTTTCAAAAACTGTAAAACTTTCTAAACCTATCTCCTTCGACAATCTTTGTTCAACTGACACCAAACTTGCTACAGAGCATCTTCAGACTATCCTACAACTGTCTTGTAATTCTATAAGAAGCTGCAGCATATATAAGTTCTCTGAATATGAGGATCACACATGGCTGCAGTGTCTGCTGGGTAATTCACCCTGCTGTTAATCAGTCAGTAATCATTTCATGGGTGGGATTACAAGCTTTGGTTTCTGTTTCACTTGTCCTCATGTGATCTCTCTTGGCACAGACCGGATTCTACTCCTGAAAGCTTGAAGCCTCATATGTCCTCTTACATGTCAATAATCTCCATTTTCTGGAGCAGAGGTGTCATGATGGTGTCATATGTTATATGAAATGTTACGTATATAAAATAGTGGCATGTCTGTAACAACTTTTCTTAAACAATTGAATGTGCATCCTCCTTTCGCTTGTGGCTGTATAAATATAAAGACAGGGAGGAGGAGACAGGATCCACTCAGGACTTTACAGAGAATATAACCGTTGAGTAAAAATAAAGTAAAGTTCCACCCGCTGTAACGTTCATTAACCCAGCGGTCACATATTTGGTCTCTGTCTGGAGGCGGAAGCGTCGCTCCTCCCTTTGGTGTTCCCAAAAGACCAGAACAATCTTTCTGACAAAAAAAAAACCATACCCGTCAGGAGACAGTAAAGATGCAGACACTAGCTCTCAGAATGATGTTGGTTTTTCTAGTCCTCGGTCTACCCAGAGT
>JANJYP010052342.1:0-12798 GCA_024605115.1 Rastrelliger brachysoma
TTTTTTTTTTTTTTTTTTGTATGTCCTGTTAGTTTTAAGGGGTTGCTACCTGTATCGGTTCTTTTATATATATTATATTTTATCAGACTTTGACTCTGACTGGCACCCCAGCTTAACCGCCAGAGACCGCAACACCACAGTCTCATCCTTCCAAAGCCACTGTCACAGCTTTATTAGAGCTATACATCACCAGGGCACACACCATGCACTGACCCAGTGTGACTGTATGTGTGTGTGTGTGTGTGTGTGTGTGTGTGTGTGTGTGTGTGTGTGTGTGTGTGTGTGTGTGTGTGTGTGNCAGAGAATGACACAAAGAGAGATTTGAATCTCTTTCAGACTTGACTTGAAATTTACATGTGGGCATCGTGATTTTAAAACGTCAGTTAAGTGGAAAAAGTGTATTAAATGTCATTCTGGCAGTCTATTTAGATGCAGCATTTGTAACATTCTAAATAGCTTAACTATGAATAATAAGTAAGTAATACGTTATCACATTGCTGGTAAGAGCATGCATAAGATTAGCAATGACTTATATATAGTATGATGTGTTTGTGTTTATATGCTGTGTCATAATCACAGTGATCATTTTGAAGCAGATTTGACTATAAAAAAAAATCAACTAGTGAAATTTAGTACCAAAATTAATGAAGTGCTCTAGCTGCACTCTGCACCAAATGCGAGATAACAAGACAGCCTAATAAGATGTTGCACTACATTCTTTTGTTGTCCTGATTTCCTTTAAAATGCCGGAAGCCAAAAAAAAAAATCACACAAACGTCTTGGCTTTGTTTGCTAAGGCTCCTAATGTGTTTGAACAGTCAACATGGCACTTCTCCACAACGGAGACCTTCATGTGATAGCCAAATATCCATTATTTTAGCCGTTATTGAACCTTGCAATGTTACAGATTCCAATTCTTAAAGAGGACTTAAGTCAAGCAAGACGATGAGAGAAAGTTGAAATAAATGACTGATAAAAAGAGAGGCTGTGTGTAGTGCAGTGCGGTGTGGTGTAGTGTAGTGCGCGGTGGTGTAGGTGTTCCACATGAGCAACTTGGCTCGACAGTCGGGTAGGTGAGAGGGATTTCATCTGCATGATGTGTATGTGTCTGTGTCTCTAGGGGTAAGAGAGTGATGTAGTGGAACTGGATTTTCTTTGTCTGCTATCTCTGTCTGTGTGTGGAAGCATTACATGCACATCAGACAGAAACCATGTCTCTCTCTTCTTCTCCATCCATCCCTATCTTTTCTCCCTGCCTGTCTCTGTCATCTTTTACATGTATCTCTATCTATCTACAGCTACTTTTCTCTCGGTTTCCTCCACCTGTTCTCCCTTGTTCGTGCTTTTAAATTCATATGAAGATTTGGAGGTTAATGAGGCTAATTCTAAGCCTTTGGTTGCCCCTACTCCTTTTAATGTTCCTTTTAGCAAAATGTCCATCATCTGTTTTGTAAGAACATTGAGCACAGCTTGACATTTTAAGTGTGTGTGTGTGTGTGTGTGTGTGTGTGTGTGTGTGTGTGTGTGTGTGTGTGTGTGTGTGTGTNAGACTGGCCTCCTTTAACTTTTTCCTGATGAAGTCAACATCAAACAAGAATACACAATTGTCTTTACATGTATGTTTAGACAGTACCGTATAACACACTTTACTGCAGTTCTAATGCCAGGCAATCATTTATTAAATGTAACTGGTCTAATGTGAAAGGTTGAGTAAGAGGTTAAGCCAAAAAATAGGTTGCAGCTCTATTTTGTTTAGGGGTCAGTGACAAATAAGGGTTGGCAAGATGAATACAAACATACCTGAAAAATAATTTTAAAAGGAGCATCAGGTTTGTTAAAATGTACACTTTGTATTTTTGTTTTGGTTTTATGTTATTTGAAATATCAACAAACTAGTTGATAAGGTGAGGATTTAGTGTTTGTAATCAAGTTGAATTATTTGGTACAAAGTTGTTATGGTTACACCACTTAGACTTTTCTTTCCAAATGCATTAACCCTCACATGCTGTTCATATTCTGACTCATAAATAATCTCTACACCAAATCACATTCATAAATTCATCGTCAGTCATTAATAATTGTTTGAATAATCTCGTTGTTTGATTAATCTTCCACAGTCACAATTTTATGGTTGAATGTTTTAGTGTTGATTTTGGATTTTTCTTTCATAGACAAAATGTCAAACTTGTAAATGTGTGAAAAATGTGGCTACGCATACATTTAAAAAAAGATACATTTTATTTCTGTTTTTGTATAGTGTGGATGACATTAAGGAAAGGAAATGTGTATGTAAAATGGCATTTTTACAGCTCTCAAATGTACAAAACAAAAGGATCAAATACGACCTTCAGTAGCATGTAAGGATTTTATACTTGGTCGACAAAAAAAAAAAAAAAAAAAAAAGTGTGCAAGTTATTCATGTGTTTATTTTCAAATATTAAACCCTTTTAAACTGAACTAAAACACATGGACACACACACACACACACACACACACACAAACCTCCATCATTGACACTTACTCCAATACAGCACAGAAGTACGTTTTAAAGCAATACCTGTATCCACCTTTAATTATTTCACAGTCCTCCTAGGAGGCCTCTACAAAAGTCATGCGTCATTTGTAGTTGTTGTTTCTCTCTACTCGCCCTTCTTACGTATCGCTGCTATCGACACAGCATGCTGCCCAAATTTCATGTTGAGTGATTACAAACTCTTTGAAACAGTGTTATATTTATGGTCAAATCAGGACAGATTTGATTGAAGCCTACGTCAATTGTTGCACTTACCTTCTTTATTTAACCAGGGAGGAAAACTGAGCTGATTACAAATTATATATAAATATATAAGTATATGAAAATTACAGTGTTCATGCAACAACAACAACAGAAACAATAAAACTGGTGAAGTCGTCAGTGTAAACTAGATACTTGATAGAATTGCTGTTGTTAGTGGAATCATTATGGGCTGAACTGTTCTGGCAAATTAATGGCTATCTTAAAAAAAATCTATATTATACCTGCTGTCTACATTAAATAAACTAGAAATTAGCACTACCACAGCACATTAGTGTGTTAAAAATGTATTCTGGACACTCTCGTGTATATATTCCTTATATTTAAAGCTGTTCCATCCATGAATAGTGTTTTATGTCAATGTAGGTTCCAAATATGGAAGAAGAGAGTGTGAAACTGTGTCAAACTGAAAAGCGGAATTTAAATAGATATGTATGAGGAGATTTATTTTCCCCATAGCACAAGATGTGTTAATCTGGAGCCAAGTTCAGGCAACTGAAACAATACTCTGTCATTTCATAGCGAGTCACTGGGTTACCACACAGCATGTATACATGCAGCACAGCAGCTCTTATATGTATAAAAATATGCTGTATGTCTGCTGTGCTCTGAATTGCACATCACATATTTGTACTCTGTCAGTGTGTGTGTGTGTGTGTGTGTGTGTGTGTGTGTGTGTGTGTGTGTGTGTGTGTGTGTGTGTCTGACTTTCTTTGACAGTAAATACTTGTGCTTTTTTTAATATTTCGTTTAAACTAATTGCCCTAAAAGTGAATTCCCATATAACATATGTGAAATGCATGATGTTTTGGCAATGCCTGCAGCACTAATAAGCATTATACTAGAAGAGAACACTGCAATTATGCACCTATAAAAGACATTAGAAAAACATAATAATATAAACTGTAAAATATGTAAGTGCAAACAAAATATGCGGCATAACTTTGTTATTATTTGCAGCCAAGCTAACTTCATTTTCAACATTGTCAAATGTAAATTTTGCCTTGACCTGTGGCATGTTCCCATCCTGGTAATTAAAAAAAATAATAATTTAAGTATAGTCTGAGTGTCCTTATCGAATTCACAAACTGGCTGTTTAAAGCAACACACACACACACGCACACACACACCCAAACACCCATTCACACACGTACAGTCTGAGTTGCTATGTTCAGTTTGCTATTAAGAGGAGTGCCGGGCCAGAAGAGCTCTTGACTCTGACAGACTCTCCATCTTCTGCCCACACACACACACACACACACACACACACACACACACACACACACACACACAGCACACCCTCTCCTGACCATCAAGTAGAATGAGGTGGATAAGTGTATAATTATGTGATGTTTATAACTAGGCTCCATCATTTAGCAACAGCTTTACAATTACTCACTTCTAGAGTGAACAGAAATATTTTGACGTATATGTGGAGCTCAGGTGTGATGTTCTCCGACACGTTGTTTTCTGAACTGTTTAATGGAATCAAAACCTTCAAACCAGCATGTTGCTTAAATATAATTGTGATAATAAGCACAACATATTCGCTGTGTTTCGAGGCAGTTCAATCAGTAACAGGTAGAGAGTACAGTACATTTTCTGTTGAAGAGGGATAAGCAAACATTTTTATTGTTGATTACTTCTAAAAGACTTGAAATAACTCTTGCCTACCAATATTAAGGCTAATTCAACCCTCTCAGTGGGAGCTATGCAGTGTATATTCAAGGCTCAATTAGGAGCTCTAAGCGGCCACTGGGCATTGAAGCTCATGTAACCTGTGTGGCTGGTGGTTATCACAAGCATTGTCCAATTTCCACAGGAAGCTGTCTTGTCATGAGACTTAATTTACTTAAAAATAACTTACATATATTTTTTAACTGGATTAATTGGATTGCTCTCAGGTGGAACTTTGTAACTCCATATCTCGTTTGGATATACTAAGCTTCCATGACGATGACAACAACGATGATTATTAGCATCAAAAGAATGTATCGAGTCTTGTGTCGTATTTCTTTAGAGCCTCTGACAGTGACAGTGCCATGTAAATATGGACTATAAACATGCAAATATGTAGTACTCAAATGCAGCATGACCCCACTTTTTGGAATGTTGCCTTTTTTTCATGATTCATGATTAATTTCCGCTGCCATAGGGTGTTGTAATCAGCTTACCGTATTTCTGCTAACTGTATGACTACTTCTTAAAGTGCAGCACTAGAACAACACTGTTGTATAGTAAATTTTCTCACAGGAAGGCCTGCAATCTCAAAGGTTTTTATAAAGCATGATTGTGCCTAAACAGACATTTTTCCAAATTTCATTTCAGTATCTCTCAGCGCCGCCTCGGTGCCAGGGGTAGCATAAAACCATTTCTTAGTGAAGCATAAGGGGGAAACTAATCCAGGGAGCTCTTGTATTTCTGGTGTTGCTCAAAAGAGAAGTGATGAAAGCTGTCGTCTAGTGTGTGTGTGTGTGTGTGTGTGTGTGTGTGTGTGTGTGTGTATTGGCTGGCTTGGGAAAGGAAAGGAAGGGAGGGGGACACATCGTTGACAGATACTTCTCTTTATTTGAAGAAGATGTTATTCCCTATTGAAACATCTGTTGAGTCAGACAGTGTGTGGGTCTGCTGTGTCTTTCTGTGAGTGAATATCGCTCTAAGTCATTGTTAGATCCTCTTCAAGTGGTAATTGAAAAGAAAAAAAGCAGACACTCTTGATAAATCTATTGATATGTGCTGAATTCACAATAGCTGTGCCACGCAGTGTATTTTCATAACAGAAATTGGTTACTTTGGAAATGAAATAGTTCACAGATTACTAAACATTTTTAGTACTCCAAAAATGTGTGTTCTGATTTAGCTCACGTCATGATTTATTTACAAAATATTTTTAAAAAAATGTTGACTTAAAAACATCCATATATGTTTTCAGTAACATGTTAAATATTTAAAAAATGAGGAAAAACCTCCTGAGTTAATTTTTTTTTTTTTTTTTTTACATTTTTTTTTAAAATCTCAGTAACTGTAACACATTTCAGTGTGGGAATGTATTGTGTTTTTATTGCAGTGTGGTTTATGTGTGTATGATGCAGCAGTTCCCTGGCATCCAAAACAATTTTTTCTCCTCTTGGAGACAATACAAGTAACCCCACTTCACCCTTAAACCTTCCCTGCTTGTATGAATGAGCGTCTGTCTCTCTGCCAGTTTGTCTTTAGCCTCTTTCCATTCAGTAAACTCTCTCTCCTGTTCCGTCTCATCCAGGTGAGCTTGATGCACAACGGCTGGCCGGTGATTTCGGCATTTGCAGGCGACCAGGACGTGACGCGCGAGGCAGCCAGCAACGGTGTTCTGATTCAAATGGAGAAAGGAGACCGGGCCTACCTCAAATTGGAGAGAGGAAACCTAATGGGAGGATGGAAATACTCCACCTTCTCCGGCTTCCTGGTGTTCCCCATGTAGAGAGAGAGAGATAGAGGAGAGGAGAGGAAGAGGAGGAGGAGCAGAGGGTGGAAACGAAAGAGGGAGGAGCTGCTGGAAGATGGAAAGTACGTACAATGAAGAGGTGAAAAGGCAGATGGAGGAGGCGGAGGGCCGTGGGGCGGTATGGGTGGGGGGGAGTGGGGAGGAGAGAAAACGGCTTTAATAGGATGGCAGAGGAGGCGGAGGAGAAGAAAACCGAAGAGGGAACTTGACAACTTGACTTCTGTTTGTGACGCGGCGAGACGAGGAAGAACGGCATACGTTATAGAGAGATGGAAAAAAAAAAGATGATAAAACGAGAGGACGATAGGGAGCCGACACATGAACGCGTACGGCCAGCTTCTTCACTTCCCTTCATCTTTCCATCCATCCTTTCCTCCCTCTGTTTCTCTGAGGCTTGACTGCAGCTTTGGACCGCCAAAACCTTTTTTTATTCTCTGCTGAAAGACGCAACTGATCATTTATATGTTCCAGAGTGTTCTGAAGCCCGAGTGTAACAACCCACCCCCACCCCCACCCCCAACCCCCCTTTTCCTCCACGTTCATCCAATCATTCATTCATCCATCTCTCTATCAACATAAGCTTTGAAGAATGTTTTTCGAAGAACCGCTCCTCATGCTTCTCCCATTTACCGTGGCCATATTTTTTAGTTTTTTTTTTCTTTTCTTGGGTTTGACTTTTAAATTGCACTGATTTTGGATCAGTCTCTACCCCCCAAAAGCCTAACCACATTTTTTTTTATAGGGGAAAGCGGGGGATACACTAAACACTGATCACAAAATCAGGCGCTAGGGACACACACCTTCCCTGTAAAGCTATGTTTTTATAGATATCATAATGAATATTGGCTTTTAAAAAAAAAAAACCTCACATTTCTTCCTTCCTTTCTATTTTCTCCCACACTCTTTTGCTGAATCCTGCACTTTCTCCTTTCTACAGCCAGCCCCCCCTCCTTACCCCACCAGTTTTATTTATCTTCAAATTACAAGTCTAGACTTCCTACAACCTGCTATAACACTACAGACACGGTCTCCAGCTGTGAGCATCAAAGATGACTCTAAATTTAAAACAGTCAAGCATGGTGGTAACAAAGATAAGACACTTTTTAATTGAAAGGCTCACACACACCGGCTACAGCGGTTGTTAATGTTAACCTGGAAACTATAAATAAGCTCGAATTAAAAACCTAAATCAGATCATGTATTGCTTTAAAATAAAATATCTGACTTTAGAAACTATTTTAAAATACAAAAAACCAAAACAAACAAAATAGGAGCATTTTTTTTATTTTTCCATTGGAATTTCAGAAACAAACTGCTAACTGTAGATTTAAGTCATATTCTTCACTGTGACTCTGGTGACTATATCTAATGAAGCAAACACACACCCAGTCACACACACACACACACACACACACACACACACACACACACACACACACACACACACACACACACACACATACATTATTAAAACTGCAAATGATTTCCACGATTCCCATTTTATCTGTTCTTTCTTTGGCCCCTTAACTGTTCCTATCATGTCTGAGGCAACCACACAAACATAAGAATCGACCCTCCATGTTACCCACCCCCCCTTCCCTCTCATCACCGACTCTCACTGTTTCTCCGATTTATAACCCCTTCTCTCTCCAGGATCCTCTTCTCTCTTTGACTATGCTGTTTACCCACAAGTGCAGATTTCTCTCTATCTCTTAATTTTTGTATACCTCTGTTATCCCCCCACCCCACCCCATCACCACACCCACCACCCACCATCACCTATCTCTCCTTTCCTTATTCATCCACCATCTCCTTCTCCTTCCTCATGTCTGTACTTTATCTGCTGCTGTACTTGTTTGCCTCCCAGCACGGATCCTTCCTTGCTTTTCTTCAATGTTGGACTATGGACACTGAAACCAACTTACTTACAACCACGAACTCTATGATATTAATATATATATATATATAATTATATATGTATAAAAAAATTATATATATATAAATATATATATAAAATTTACACAATATATATACAAATGGATATATAAATATATCGAAATCTAAGCCACCGTTTCTATTTTACTGGTATTATGATGATACAAATGATAATACTAAAACTGAATCTGGTTGATGACTATAATAATATCTGTATTTCCGTATTTCAGTGTTATATAAAAGAAAAAAATATTCTAAGAGAATCTTACTAGTGATTGTGTGTGGAAATCTGAGGCTGCCGTTCTGCTCTTCTGATTAAAAACATGCTTCTTGTTTTTGTTTTTTGGGTCAAACCAAGTTGTGGCTAAAAAAGCTGAGACTACTCATATACTTTACCAGAAGAAGAAGAAGAAGAAGAAGAAGAAGACGACGGAAAAAAAGAAAACCTACAGCTAAAAAGGACTTTTTATTTCTTTAATTATTTATTTTATTTATTATCTTGACTGTAAAATACATGTGAATATTTAGACGATGACAATATTCTTTGATTTATCGATCAATCAAATCAATTTATCTACTGTTTTTTCTTATTTATTTGCTCTAATGAAATCAATAAAATTTAAATGGTACTTTTATTTTTCTTAAACCTACTTTTAAGCCTGGCCCGGCAGTTTTATTGTGTTTGACGCTGGCATAACTTCTGAAAATAAACAGAAACACGCACACACACACACACACACACACACACACACACACACACACACACACACACACACACAAGAGTCTCAGGTGTGTTAGAGTACAACTGTTGATGTGAGTAATGGTGGGCGGTATTCACTATATCTGTCTGTTTGTGTGTGTGTGTGTCTGTGTCCTCCATATCTTCATCGCTCTGTCTTTCCTCAGTCACTTCTACTTCCAACTTTTTTCATTCCTTCATCCCTCTCTTTTACCCTCTTGCTTCATTTTTACTCTTATCGTCCTTCTGTCAATCGATCTTCAGTTCAGTTCAGTTTGTTCCTCTCTTTCCTTCGTCCCTCAAAACTCTTAAATTCCTCTATTTCTATTTGTTTATTTTTTCATTTTCTTTGGTTCCTCCCCACCTCTACACCCCCCCCGTCCTCTCTCTCTCTCTTTCTCTCCACTATGTTGGTTTTTAAGGTTTTGTGGTTCGTTTCTCTCCAGACTAATGAGCTCCAGGGGGAAAATTTGTGCTGGAATAACAAGCAAACATCAACATCATCTCCCCTCTTCCATCCAGTTCCCTTCTTCCTCCTTACTCTTCCTTCTTTCTCCTTCTCCCCCCTCTCTTCATTTTTCCCCTCCCTCTTTACATCTTCTTTTCCCGCCACTTGATTCTCTTTCCTGCATTTACTCTCTTACACATCCTCTCTTTTCCGACTTCCTCCAGTTTGTTATTTTGTCCTCTTCCCTCCTCTCTTTAAACCCAGTGGCATCTCCTTTCTTCTACATTCTATTTTCATCTTGTTCTCTCGTTGCTTTTGTCAAACTGATTTTTCTCTTTCCCTTTCCGTCTTTACTGCCAAATACTCTACTGGCGCCAGTATAAGGAAATGTTTTATACTTTTAATTACACTGGAAAAAGTGGAGTTGTCTTCCTTTTGCGGACAAGATGTAAATATTATTAAGCTTTCAACACATCTTCAGTCTGTCTCACTCTCTCTGTCACTGCCTGTCTTTCACCATCCCTCTATTTTTAGTCCAGAGGCAACAAGTCCTCCAAAATAAATGACAAAATAGTTGTTGTTTTTTTTTTTGCATTAACTTTAATTATAGGTTCAATTCCTCCAGTGTTAATGTTTAATGCTAAGCTCCCTCCCTCCACATTTTTACTCCTGAGAGACAACAATCGTTATGTGCACAGCCACATGAGGTACTTGTCAAGGAAGCAGTTTTGTTTGTCCTAAAGATAAAAAGGGAGGCAGTGGGGCTCCTATACATATATAAAAGACTCATCTGAAGGTATAATACAAAACAAGATTCTAGTTTTTAAGTTTATGGATCAATGATGTAATGTAACTCAGTGTCAATTGGTGTAACCAGTATTTTTTAAATGTAGAAATATTTGTTTCATTATGTTTTATAATGAAGTATTTTACACTGAAGGTAGATAAAATATTTAATATTTCTCATTCTTTTGTGATTACACCGTTTGACATTTTCAGGAGCATTCAGTCTTACTTTCGGTAAGGAATGGTGCAAATTTCAAGTCATTTCAAATGATAGAAAACCAATAAAAATACTAAATGTACATTTTATCAAACCTGGTGCTGCTTTTAAAACTATTTATGGATATTTTTGAATTGCTCATCCTGTCAAGCCTTATTTGTCACTGATATACAGCCTGTTCCTCTAGAGTTAATGTTGGAGATTCAGAGTGATGTTCATTCACATTCATCTGCTGAAGGAAGCAAGTCTCAGTTTCAAATTTCAGTATACAACTTATATAAGTGCAGTACAGAAACTTAAAGACTCTAGTGCACATATATTGAGAATGGACTTTTTTTATGAAGTAGGANGATGTTGGAGATTCAGAGTGATGTTCATTCACATTCATCTGCTGAAGGAAGCAAGTCTCAGTTTCAAATTTCAGTATACAACTTATATAAGTGCAATACAGAAACTTAAAGACTCCAGTGCACATATATTGAGAATGGACTTTTTTTATGAAGTAGGAAACACCATACAAGCAATAGTTTACATTTAAACATACAACATTAAAGAGAAGTTAACTTTTTATATATAAAAATAGTTATAGTCAACTTTCTTTGTAAAAAAAAAAAAAAGAACACATTAGGATTTTGATGACTTAAAATAAATCTGGATAGGGACTTCTTAAGTTTTTGAACAATCAACCAACAGTGTCATTCATTTTTCTGCTGGGGACAGTCTGTCTAGACAGCACAGAGGATTCACTGATTACACTGAATACATATCCCATTGATCATCTGGTGTAAAAAATGACAGTCCTCATAATTCACCAAGGAGGCCTATTGACACACTGACACACACACATGCGCGCGCACACACACTATTCGCCAATTCAATCAGTTTACATCATTCAAAAACCAAAACATCAGTTAACATATCAATCTATACTATTCTGTATCATAAATTCATCATTGTAGCTGTTTTGATTATTTATTGTCATTAAGTACATTTGGTAGCTTATGTTTCATTGTAGTCTGCGATCAAATCAGTCTAACTTAAAACCTGAATAAAAAGTAGCTCTGGGCATGATGGTTGCTTGATATTTTATCCTATGCACTGAGTCACTGCAGGAAGAAAAACAAAACAGAATCTGAGAGCCTCACAACTCCCCAACAAAAAGACAAGCATGTCTTAGTTGTTATACCATCTTGCCAGTTTGACAAGATACATGACGCGTTCCATGATTTTGGCATTCACTGTAAACTAAACACAACATAACAAAATAGGAATTCAGTTTTATTTCATTTTTTCCAGGCTAACTTTCCTTTATAAAACCATGATTACATATTGTTGGAGATAGCATATGAAACAGTGAACTGGTAACCGATTGCTCATGTACAGGCCATTTTTTGTGTCCATGTGATTTAGTCAAATTTAAAGGGATCAAAATTGTGAAAATGAACATGTAAATAACTTGTATACATCCTTTTTTGTGGACCCAGCATCAAACTTTAGAGGATGACAATAATGTCCATGTGGTGTAATCATAAAAATTTGGTGGAAATAAAAGACCATATAAATTTTTTGATAATCAGGAATCATAATTAGTAATTATTTGAATATAGTATACCTTTAAATACACTGTAGATTAATATATTTAATGCTATCATTCTTTTGTGGTTACACCATTTGACATTTTCAGGAGCACTGTGCAAATGTCATATCAAATGACATCAAAGCAATAAAAATACAAAATGTACATTTTAACAAGCCTAATGCTGCTTTTAAAACAATTTTTAAGATATTTTAAAATTGCTCATCCATATTTATCACTGACCCCTATGTCATTTGGAAGTTGCCAAAGATGGTAAGCTGTGATTAGTCGGGGTTCAATTTGGAGTCCACCATGAATTTATGACTATGATCCTAATCTGATCATATCAAAGACTAATCTATCTCAGGATTATATTATATTGAGCAACCTCTACTGAATATACTATGGACTTAATATGTGGATATCTGATGATACAGTGTATTTTATTACTGTACATCACATATGATTTCAAACGCTTATTGCATTCCAGAGAAGTTAAGTCTGTAAAAAACACTTATTTAAACCTTGCCTCATAATGTTTCTTATTTTTTAAAAATCTTTACCCATAAACAGATACTGCATAAAGCAGCTGGTGTATTCATATCACTTTCTTGCTAAAATTATTTATCAGTCTTTCAATCCTGATTTTGTTTTTTAATCTGTAAACTCAACAGCAATATTACTTGTCAGGAATTTACTAGATTGTATGCTTGCATGCAACAGCATTTTGTACGATGTGGAAGTATGTATGGGTGTATGATGAAATATGTGCATATGAGCCAGAAGGTGTGTGTGTGTGTGTGTGTGTGTGTGTGTGTG
>JANJYP010052351.1:0-11551 GCA_024605115.1 Rastrelliger brachysoma
ATGAGCGCAGCTGCCACTCTCATTGGAGACCAGCTGATTCTCGAAGAGGACTACGATGAGGACTATATACCCTCTGAACAAGGTGCAGAGGTCATAGTAATAGCTAGGAGTTAAAAGTTCAACATGTGCAGTGTTTTTCACTCATACTGTAACTTTGAACATGCTGTACATACACTGTTGTACAGTCAAATAACCTCGTGCTATATGCATTTAAAGTAATTTTTTGCCCTTTAATATTTATCCCAGCACTCCTTGTTCTCTTCACTTCTTTTCACAATTTGACTCCTGTGCACAGCTCACAGAATCAGTTTCACCTATATATCATCCCTTCTGTGTATTTCAGAGCATTGTTGGCTACATTGATAGTCACTAAACCAGAGTCAGACTCCTTGTATGTGTAAACATGCTTGCTCAATAAAGATGATGTATAAACTCACCACCAGCTACTGAAGCCATGAACACATTTGGTATCAATGGATTCAGATGATTATTGATAAGTAGTCTACTATTATTGTTTAATATATAATATAGGACACTCAAGGAGTTTAAAAGTTTGGAAAATGCACTGCGTTATTTATTTACACACATTTGTCATTCTGTGTATTTATTGTTTGTTTTGGGATGCCTCATTGTGTCTCACAGTCCACAATATTATATGTCACCAAATATTGTACATGCTATCACATTCAGCTCTACTGATTTCACCTTCTTTCTCTCTTTCTATGCACTTCATCAGAAATCCAAGAGTACGCAAGGGAAATTGGCATTGATCCCGACTGTGAGCCGGAGCTCCTGTGGCTGGCCAGGGAGGGCATCGTTGCCCCGCTGCCTCCCGAGTGGAAACCTTGGTAAGTACAGGGAGAGAGGCTGAGGGAGCGGTGCTGCACCAGAATGGCCACCCACAGGAAACAACTGGCTGTATGAGACTACCTGATTAAATAACCGTTATGTTTCTGTTGCTCTTTATGAATGTTGTTGTGAGAAGTCTGGTGATCTTCAGTGAGGCATCAAAGATACAAGATGTCTGAAACAGTTAGATCCATCTGTGTATGACAGCAATGTAGCATAAGAGTGTTTGTGTCCTTCCAGCTAGTCATGGGTGAACGTCTGCCCTTGACACCTGAAGGTGGAGTTGCATGGCAACCCTCTGTTAACTTCTCCAGGGAGATATCAGCTGCAGGGAAATTATCTAAATAATTCATCTTAGAGATTACGACACACCAGTAACACCGAGCATTAGTACTTGGAGATGGATGTTTTATCTATGAAATGTCAAAATATCATAAAAGAGCATGAAGAGAGGGTGTATTTATTTCTGTGTTTTCTCCAGAAATATTTGACATTATCATTTTAAAGTCAGTATCTTTTAATGCAACATTCCAGATGCAAAAAACAACCCATCTATTAATCAGAAGATCTTTTTTTTTCTTTAAAGAGTTGTTTGGCTCAAATACATTCTACAGCATTACATCTGAAGTCAAAGCAAAGGTAATACCTCTTTTGTCGTATTTATGTCCTGCTGTCAACTGAGGGGATGAAAAGAAATCACGCAATAACTGGTGATTTTGTGTATTTCAGCTTCAATCACATGCATTCACTAAAAGTAAAAGATGTATTTTACGATTGTAAACTAAACACTAATTAGTTACACGGTCAGCACTGGGAAAAAGAAGCAGTGACTTGATTCAGCATTCAGTTTAGTTTCTGGTTGTCTCTTTGTTCACCCACCCGTCATACCTCTTTCCCTCATTTGGGCCTTTTTGGAAGGTGCTGAAGTGACCCCCCTCCTCTCCCCCCTCCTCCCCTGCAGCCAGGATGTGACAGGTGACATCTACTACTTCAACTTCTCCTCGGGCCAGTCCACATGGGATCACCCTTGTGATGAGCATTACCGCCGCCTGGTGGTCCAGGAGCGTGAGCGCGCCCAGCTTACGGCTACTGCAGGAGGCTCTGGGCTGAAGAAGGACAAGAAGAAAAAGAAAGAAAAGAAGGAGAAGAAAGAGAAAAAGAAGAAGGAGCCACTCAAGAATGTAGGAGTTTCATTTTGTGTTTTCTGTTTGTTGCTGACTTCACTGCTACTTCTTTAATACTTTACTGACGAGTATGTATGAGTATGCTGAATCTTTCTTATCTAATTGTGT
Organism: Rastrelliger brachysoma; assembly: GCA_024605115.1. Taxonomy (NCBI): domain Eukaryota; kingdom Metazoa; phylum Chordata; class Actinopteri; order Scombriformes; family Scombridae; genus Rastrelliger; species Rastrelliger brachysoma. The sequence continues at coordinate 2,142 of JANJYP010052351.1, forward strand.
CTCTTTCCCTTAAGGCACTGAGTTCACCCTTGGGGCCCTTACCATCCCCGCTGGGCAGCCTGGCCCCTCTCAGAGGTCTAGATGCTCCTGGCTTAGGCCCACTACCTGGAGCTGTCCCTCCTCTGCGTGGGTCCCTCGGTAGCTCCGGAGGTCTTGAGCCCCTCAAAACACCCCTTGGGGTAAAAAGCTAGAGCTTTATAGGAGGACTATATGAGTGAGTTTTTATGCTCTGCAGAACCTTTACAGCGTTTAATGTGTTTGCATTCGTTCTTTGTCAGGGTCCTCGGAGTAGTGGAGCATCTAGTGTTTTAGGCAGCAGGCAGGAAGAGAGGGTGTCTCTCAGCCTGCCCGGTTTTGACGATGACAACGATGAAGACAAAATCTCAGAAAATGAGGTACTGTACAACCTAATGACAACAGCTGGTTCAGCTGCTCTCAACTCTTTAGTAGATATTCTGTGTTATAACTGAGTCATTTTCTCAGCCAAGTCCCCGTGGTCCAGACAGACTACTGAAGAACCTCCATCTGGACCTGGACGACCTCGGAGGAGGCCTACAATATGAGGTAGACACGTTCATCTGTTCTCTACAGTACTGATGAGATCTCATACTGGGCTTCATACCAGAACACTTTTGTATTTTTATCCTGAATTTCCTGAATTGGCAAGCTCTTCTAACTGCCTGTTCTTGTTGTAAGTCGCTCATTTCAGTCTAATTAACGTCAGCTTTTAATGAGGGGATGTGCATTTTTGAGATGTGATCATTAGCACAACCCACACCTCTAAACCTGCCATATAAAGCTCCATATTCTGATGCAGTTGTGATCGGAGTGACAAGGGTCAAAAAGCCAAAACAATTAGATAAAATGAATCCAGCTGCCAATGCCATTTCATCAGAGTAGCTCTGCACTGTGACACAAATAAAGAGGAGATGCTTCCATGTTCATATCAAAGTTAGAGCTAGAAGTGCACGCTGTGATGGAAGCAGTTCAGGTGACTTGTTGTTTCTGCGCCAATTCATGCCAATAAAAATATGCCATAAAATCTAAAAAAAAAAAACTTTCAGTAAACTGTCAGGCCATTATGTAATGAATACTGTAGCACTTTGAATTTCATTATTTATGAAAAAAGCAGTACTAATTAAATGATTATTATGATCTATTATTAATATCGTTAACAGAGTATTAATTTTGTATTAATTTTTTTGTTCATTTCTGTATCATATTTAAACATATAATTCCGATTAGGGCATTATAGCTCTAAGTTAAACAAATGTTTCTCCTTCCAATCCAATCCAACTTTATTTATATAGCACAATTTATTTATATAGCACTGCCTCGTGAAGAAAGGTTTGATTCATGATATATATGACAGCTCTAAACCACTGGAAAATCTGATTTGTAATTAAGAAAATTGATGAACGGCGTAAGTCAGTCATACATGTATCTTAATGATACATTTGAGTGGTTCGTGCGCGGTGACTCTTGCCTTTACAATAAGAGAGATTGATAACTGTTGCAAAATCATACTTGCCGCTAGAGTTACACTGACATATTTCAACCTAACATTTGGGTGCCTTTTACATGTATTAAAATAGATAGTTCATCTTTATTCTAGTCCTTTCGTTTATGAGTATTAATTTTAGTGTCCTGTGTTTGTGTACCTTCCTATAGGACAGTGAAGTCAGTGGTGCAGCTCCAGCAGAGGAGAGGACTGAGCCAGAGCTGCAGGACTTGGCTCTGTCTGGAGACCACAGCCCTGAGCCACCATCCCAACAGGTATACACACATGAACAGATACACACACACACACACACACACACACACACACACACACACACACACACACACACACATTGCATCCACTTTTGCAGCCATTCCCCAGTTTGTTTTTGTCTGTGTATCTCTCACTTGCCTTGCTCTCTGTTTGAACATTGAGAATGTCAACTCACTGTCACTTCTGTGTTGTGTGTGAGTAGCATATTTTTTGAATAGCTGTAGTGTTTTTTTTTTCACAGTGAAAATCAAAAGTGAGTACTTGACTGAAACATTTCCACATATTGCATCAACACTCATATGTACCCTAGATTCATACACATTGTGTTTCCATCTTTAAACTGGAGATTTTGCACAGATATATGAGTTGACTGTTATTGGAGTTTCAATATTTGTTATTTTAATCAATTTAAGTCAGAACTTAATAATGTGAGCTGTAAGCTGTTAGTATATGTGCACATATTGTATATTTTTAAATTGGGGGGAATCTGNGTATTTGTTATTTTAATCAATTTAAGTCAAAACTTAATAATGTGAGCTGTAAGCTGTTAGCATATGTGCACATATTGTATATTTTTAAATTGGGGGGAATCTGAACTGTCTCCCCATTCCTACATGTTTTAGCAAATCACCACCATAACAGACTAATCTCATTGTCACGTGTAACTGTGATTTCTAAACCATCTGCTCCACCTTCTCTTATGTCTCTTTCTCTCACGTGATCTCTCAAACCTCTCGACCCTTGGCACGTGATTCCGGATGTGTTCATGTAGCTGCTGTGCTGCTGGGATCTGTCCTACGGGCACGGCTGCTACTGTGTCTTCCTCTTTGTCCTACTGTCCACCTATTGTCACTGTTACTGCTTTGCTGTCTAAATTTGACCCCAAGCAGCATGTTGTAACACGTGTTTCCCTCCTGATTTATTTACTCATTTATTCACATTAGTGAAGTGCATCAGAACTTCTCAATACTCTCTGAACATTTACTCAAAATTTATGAATTGTACACACCTCACACATTACCTTATAGTAGGTTCACACCAGGGTTATTATAGGTAACTAAAACTGGCACTGAAATACTAATTTAATTAATTGAAATAAAATACAAACTGAAAAATAGAAAATAAAAAACATGAAAACTATAATAACTACAAAAAATAAGGAAATACATTGATTATTTGTATTAAACATAGATTGATGGTAATGTCAAATGACAGCGCCAACAAACCTTCCCTTATGTGTGACAGAGACCAAAAAACCTCCATGACAGTTATATATATATATATATATCTGTACATTTGTATTTGTTCTTGTGTCTAATTTTGTCCCTGTAATACATCATCTGTCAGTTTTGCATGCATCTGTGTCAAGACCACCACTCTCCACCAATCTTTAGGGGTTGGGTGGGGGTCAAGATCTTTTTGTCTGCCTCCTTCCCTCACCTGCCCTCCTCCATCCTTTCTCTCCCCTGTGTCTCTGCACGCCTTCCTTTGTGCCTCTGTTGTGGGGCGGATGGACTCTTCCCCACTATTACCCTCCGCCAAGGACTCTCTGAGGGGCCGCCACCTCCGCCTGTCCCCACTGGCAGGCGGCTTACACCGTGTCATTGAGGAAGGGGCTGACGCTGTCACCCCTGAACCCAAACAGTCTGCTGGACAGGAGGTAGCAGAGGAGTTGAATGAGGTGGAGGAGAAGAGAGAAGAGGGAGGAGAGCTGGGAGATGAGAATGTGAGGACAGAGAAGGGAGAGGATGAGGGAGGAGGAGAGGTGGAGGATGCAGGGAAGGAGGAGGGAGGAGAGGTAGGAAGCAAGGAGGAAGACTTAGAGGCGCGGGATGAAGTGGCAAGTGAGAAAGATGCACAAAGCAAAGAGGAGGGGGGTGAGATGCAGGAGGAAGAGCAGGAGAAAGGAGGAAGCAAAGGAGCTGTAGAGAGCAAGAAAGAGAAGGAGGAGGGAGTAGAGAGTGATGAGATAGAAGAGGAATGCTGGGAAGGTGAGGATGAAGATAAGGACGAAGGGGGCGGGGGAGAGACAGAAAACACTCAACGCAGCAAGAAGCAGGAGAGCATTGAGAGCAATAAAGGAGAGGAAGATGACAGCGATGAGAAAATAGAGAGATATTTTGAAAGCCAGGACAATGAGAGCAAAGATNTGATGAGAAGATAGAGAGATATTTTGAAAGCCAGGACAATGAGAGCAAAGATGGAGAGGAGTATGTGGAGAGCGATGAAGCTGTGGAGAACTTCAGGAAGGAGCAAGAAGAGGTTAAGGAGGAGGAGCAAGAGGTAGAAGGAGAGCAGGAATTTGAAGAAGGTAGAAATGAAGTTGTGGAGAAATCCTTTAAAAGTGAAGAGGAGGAGGACAAAGATGGCAAAGAGGGAGAGGAGCTTGAAGGAAGCATAGAAGATGACAGAGGGCAGCAGGAAAGCGAGGAAGAGNAATGTGGAGAGCGATGAAGCTGTGGAGAACTTCAGGGAGGAGCAAGAAGAGGTTAAGGAGGAGGAGCAAGAGGTAGAAGGAGAGCAGGAATTTGAAGAAGGTAGAAATGAAGTTGTGGAGAAATCCTTTAAAAGTGAAGAGGAGGACAAAGATGGCAAAGAGGGAGAGGAGCTTGAAGGGAGCATAGAAGATGACAGAGGGCAGCAGGAAAGCGAGGAAGAGGAGGTAGAGATAAAAAGCAAAGGAGGGCAGGAGGAGGTGGAAGAGGATGGTGAAAGTGAGGAGCTCGTGGAGCGATGCTTCCAGAGCCAGGGGAAACTGACGGAGAGCGAGGAGGAGGAGGTGATAGAAAGATACGTGCAGAGCGAAGGAGGAGAAACAGAGGGGGAGGGGATGGAGGTAGAGGATGAAACAGAAGCCCAAAATAAGCCCTGCATGGCCTCGGAGAGCGAGGAGGAGGAAGTCATGGAAGTTTTTCAGACAGGAGCGGCTCGACTCCGAACGGCTGAACGGGGCGAGAAAACAGTGCTGAGTGACGTTAAAGCGCTCGACAGAAAGAGTGTGACAAATAAATCCCCCTTGCCTGCAGAGGTAGGGCTCACTGTTGCCTCTGTGTGTGCTCATACACCCCACCCCACCACCTCCCCCTCCCACCCTACCCTCACACCCACCTGTCCACTGCAAGCATGCACAGGTACATCCCAAAAAAAAAAAAAAAATCCAACTCCACTGCCTTAGGGGCTGCTTCAACCTCATCTTCATCCATACGATTCTCAGCTTGGATGTTATCACTCTCACTCTGGAATATCAAATTGGTCAAAGGACAATCCATTGGAGCCCCTGAGGACTGGATTGGAAAATTAAAAAACTCCCTCCCTCTTGGAACCTCTGCTCCTCCTTCCCATTGATAGTGCAGGCTGTGTGTAGTCTTAATTTTTAGATTGGTGGTAGATCTTGAAGTATTTGACCAGACGCAGGACACCCATCTCCCTGATTTTCAGAGTTGACTTGCTTTGATTCCAGATTGCTTGATTGTTTAGGTTTTTACGTGATGACTCGCTGTTCGCCGGCCTGGATTGTGTTTTGATCGCATGTACGCTCTGCTTTAGTCTCAGTGTGGTTTTTGGTAATGGCAGCATGCTTCCATGTTCATCGTATGTATGTGTGTGTTTAATTCTCAACTTTTCACTTTGTCATCATGTGTGTTTATGTGTGTGTTATTGCAGGAATCTGAGGCTTCATCCTCCATAGATGTCAAGGTAATCATGCAGTGTGACACCCATCTGCCATTCATTCAGTCATTTACTCAGTTGTTTTATCCACATCCAGTTATTTTATTAATGCTCTTGTTTTGTATCCTGAAGGTGTCAGAGAAGGTTCTGGGCCTCAACGACTTGTCCGGCACCATCAGTCCACTGGAGAAATATGACAAAGAGGAAACAATAGAAGCGGAGGTGACTGATGAGGCGGCAAAGAAAAAGACGACTGATGCTGTCAAGAGGTTTGTTCTTTTGATTTTGGTTGCTGTAATTAGATTTGGCTTTTGCGGTGTTCAGTTTTGTGCGGAATATCGTACGCCTCTTAAAATCCTTAATAGGTGATGTTCATTTCCTACAATGAAGGCGCAATTCTACTGAAATCTCTCTTACAACAAACCACAAAAAATACCTGCACTGTATCAAAAACAATAGATAATTTACTAAAAACATGTACAATTAACTAAAAGATCCAAAGCAGTTATTATTACCTGATGATTCACAGACTGTAGGTGGTGAGATGTGCTGTAAGTTAATGAAACCTTAATTTGAACTTGGCTTGGAATTTCAAACATCTGGACCCAAGACTACAGTTTGGCAACATATCATTTATTGTAATATGAGCCTAGATGTTGTCTTAGATACTAGATGCTGTGCTATCATGATGTGGAGTTCTCTTGGTTTTAAAGGCTGCATTATAGTAAAGTACAGTAATGTCATTTTCTGAACTCACTAGACTGTTGTAGCTGTTCTATTATTTGTCTTTATCCACTGTTATATAAACATTACCAGTGTATATTTATCAAAAATCTTGCTGTGTAAATATTTTGTGAAAGCACCAATAATCATCCCTACAATGTTGCTTCAAGGTATTTGCTGACAAATATTGTGATATTTAATTTTGTCCAACACTCTCTCTTTGTCTACCGGTTGGAAGTAGATTGTGTTGTACTTTGCACCTTTTCTGCATCTAATTACAACTCTATATCAATTCCCATTATTATTTATTTTACTAATATAGTATTGATAATTTATCAAATCCTACAGATGTGTTTTTTTAGGCCTGAATACTACTTATTAGAGGTTTAAATATAAATTTAAAGATGGAGATATGTAGTGAAAAGATGCTTTGGCCATTTTTTTTCAACTCTTAAACATATTTTGGTGAAACTTGTAGCCGTTGTGTCAAAATAAAGGTGTTTCCATCCATCAACATATTGAAAACTAAATGCTTTTTATAATATTTTAACTAGTATAACGCCTCTCCCTCACGCTCTAGGTTCCTGAAGGCTGCAGACAAAGAAAACACTTTGGCTCCAAAAGTGGAGCGGCTCGTCCTCCACCAGTCCAGCCCGTCACCCTCCTTCTCTAGCCACTCCCGCTCAGATCGAGACTTCGGGCTCCGTGCAGTAGCAGAAGGTGTCAGCTCATCTCTGGGTCTACAGAGACCCGAAACGTCCAGAGGTCGGCTGGTCCGCTCCTCCAACACCCAACACAAAGACGCTGAACCCTATATAGAAAATCACGAGAGATCACTGGTAGAAGAACCGAGCTGGAGAACCCAGAAAGACAGGGAGAAAAAGCAGATGAAGATAGAAGAAGAGGAGGAGGAGAGGAAGAGGGCCGAAAGAGAGGAGTGGAGTCTGAAGGAGAGGAAAGAGGAGAAAGAGAGGGAGAGGAAGGAGGCGGATCAGGAGGTGGAGGAAGAGAGGAAGCGATTGTTAAGGGAGAAGGAGAAGAGAATGCGTCTCCTACGGGAGGACCTCAGGAGGGAGGAAGAGGAGGAGGAGAAGCAGCTGAAGGAGGAGAGCGAGAAAAGATTGCGGTAGGTATAATTATGTAATAGCAGATGTCCACACTGTTGGTTATTATGTGTCTTATGAGGCAAATACACATCACAGGTGTTGAGCTTCAGTTGATGAGGATGACACACTAGCATTTTAGTGAAACACTTTTTTGTGTCTGTGCACCTCCTCAGGGATCTGCAGCAGCATCTCTTGTCTAAGAGAAAAGAGGAGGAGGCCAGGCTGAAGGAGGAGTCTGACAGGATGCTGGAGGAACTCAAAGAATCTGAGCAGATGGAGAGAGAGAAGCAGCAGCTCGAGTTCAGGTCAGACTCACAAACACATGAGGTGTTAATGATGTCATGGTGAGGAGAATATGAACTCTTATCAGAAGTTAATACTGACATGTGTCGTGCGTGCAGGGAGGAAAGTGAAGCCACGCTGAAGGAGTTACGCATCATGCTGGAAGAGGAGCGGGCAGTGGAGCGTGATAGACTGGAGGCTCAAAAGAGACGGGACATTGAACACCTGAAGGCGGAGTCAGAAGAAGAGCTGCAAGCGGAGAGGAGGAGACTCCAGGCCGAGAGGGAGGAGAAAGTGAACTCCCTAAAACAAGAGGTGAATGGTGATGATGCTGGATCCAGCTCATTTTTGATTTTCAAGTTACTCTTTTAAATTTCTTTGTTTCAGTTTGTCTTTGCACACATATCTGTCTTCACATTACTGCTCTGTATAACTAATTGAAACTAAAGCATGATACAGATACCAGCAACAACACAGTTAAGGTCAAATAGATTAAAAATAGTTTGCATTAATCACTTCAGTGTTTACATCTGTCAGTGTCTGCTTAGAGGAGAAGTGCAATAAATTGCAACATTCAAACAGTGTGATTGTTATGAAACAATCCCTAAAGGAAAAACAAGTGAGTCACAGAGTTTCTAGATTCACGCCAGATGTTAGCAAGTTGGCATATTAACCTGCCACATGTTTTTATTTGTAGGGGTAAGGTGAGCCAGGAGCTACCTGTTAGAGTGGCTGCATGTTGTGTTGTACGAGTGTTTCCATCCCACTCAGAACAACAAAGATCCAAGCAAGATCGAAACGTGGTCCAGATTAAACCTTTGTAGCTGTTTTCATTAACGCTGCTTTCTAATAGCCTGGCACCTACGTGATGTGTGTGTAATAATTCTAATACAAAGTGTTAAATAAATTCAAAGGCAGAGACTTGAGACAATTCATCATTCATCAATCAGAATTTTTTCATTGCGGTCTCAGTCCAAGTTTATTTCATGTCAGTTGTTATTTGCAAACACTGCATTATATGATGTGTATTTGATAAAAATGTATATATTATAAACTCAAACCATGTCTGGCCCATAGGAACACCAGACACAGGTGGAGACTATAGGAACAGGTTCAGTATATCTGTGCTTGTTGGAGTTAGATGATATGTAGTGCCACAGATTAATGATGTCTGTATGTGTGTTTGCACTGTTTTGTCTGTATAAAGTTCAAAAGCATGGAGAGGAGGAGGGAGCTGATGAGCCCACGACCTGAACATCAACTGGCAGAGTACCACAGAGAGGTTAGACACACAAATGTTTCTTTGTTCAAATAGGCTTAATGTTAAATTAAGTTTTCGCTGGAAAAATTTCATTTTCGCTTTAAACTAACTTTAACTTTCCTCGCCCCAGCTGGCCGATGTGCTCCAGGAAGTGCGGGCGGAAGTGCAGCGCGATCACGAGAGGAAACTGGAGCAGCTGAAGGAGGACCACAGGAGAGAGATGAACAGCATTAGAGAAAAATACCTGGATGAGGTCAGACAGTGTTTACATTTCACAACTAACTGAGACCTTCACCTTTGTACAACTTGGAATAATGGAAACAGTAGAAAATGTTATGAATGTGCATGAATATTTTTGTTTCTACTTGCAGTGGAGACAAAATAAAACATTCCTGGGAGTTTATATTGTGTAATCAAATTTTACAGACTTTCTTTTTAGCTTAATCATTCCTAATATAATGCTGTTAACATGACTTTTTCACTTTTTGTAATCAATTTTGTAAGCAATATTTTGGTCAGCATTTATAGCAACTGTAAAATGATGTGTACGTGTGTGTGTTTGTGTTTGTGTTCCAGGAGACAGCTCAGAGAGAGC
>JANJYP010052356.1:0-13683 GCA_024605115.1 Rastrelliger brachysoma
GTGTCCATCCAGGATACAGCACACAGCAGAGCGTGCACTCTACCTCTCAGGCCACGACTCCACCCTGGATAACAAATATTAAGAACTAACGAATCCAGCTGGAAGGGCACCATTCCTAGGAAATAACACAGAAGAGTGCGCAGGAGACAACCCGAGACAGCACAGGAGACAGCACAGGCAGGAAGGCACCCCGACGAGGGGCAGAGGAGCCACCAGATTTTTTTATTCTTGCAAATAATAATACCATGCTGTGACGCCTAGCGACATGGTGTCTTTTAATATGAGGACTGCAGATGGAAATTAACCTGGAGGCGAATGCGATATATTTACATGATGTCATGTAAAACGTCCATTAATATGCACTGTTCTTACAATAAATAAACAATAAATAAATAAAAAATGTTGAATGTAATTTTATCTACGAATATCAGTGACAAAAGATTACAATGCTGTGAATTGCAACGCTTATATCTTATTACAGCTTGTCTGGAGTTTACATTCCTCATATTGTGACATCATTTCAAGTTTCTCTTGAGCTCTTGGGTTATATTCTTCCTGCAGTCTTTCACAAAAGTCCTGGAGGACCTTTTTGAGGGAATATATGGACATTAATGTTAATTTCCAGATTTGCATTACTCTGCTGTCTTTCCCATAAATTCATGGGATACCTGCTAAAAGAAAGTGGATATTAAAAGTGGATATAAACTGGTGCAAGCTAATATTTAAGTTGTCACGCATTATTTTGTGGCTCAACCAGACTGACAGGTTCAGAGACAGGAGTTTTCAGTGTTGAAATTCAATGACAAGCAGCACCCAAGGCTGTTTACAGGCGACACCACAGACATTGTCATGCCAGGGACTCATCGTCATTGATGTCATTTTTTTTTAAATTCCAGGAACCACTTAAATAACAGTTTTGTTTCATCTCTACCACCATGACACAACATATGTACATAAATGTAAGAGAATAAATAATCTGCACAAAGAAGTGAAAGGAGAGAGACGTTAAACTAAGAGAATGGGACTATGCATTTAGGAGGTTACCTTTAGTTAAAGTCTTTTGGCTCATACTGTACATACAGTGGTAGAAAAAAGTTTTGGGATACCACATAATTTAAGAATTATTGTCTTTAAGTGTAATTTCCTTTAGTACAGTCACAGCTACAATTCTAAATAAATCTTAAAAAGACATTAAAAACTTTAAATGGACTGGTTCCATAAAAATCCATCAGACATTAGAGTACTGGGTCATTGTGGTACCAATCACTAGTGAGGGTCATGCTTTTTATTAAGAGACACAATTGTTGTTAGCGTGCTTGGTGTCTATATAAGCCACAGCACAGTATTTGTCAGGCTAACTGGTTGCTCTATTAGTCATGCCTGAGGAGACACATTTTCAGTCTACTGAGATTGTAGATACTTTTAAGGGTGTTCCAACTTTTTTCCACCAAACATAATAGGTAATGACCCTTTACCTCAGTCCATGCTGGACTGCATCATGGGGAGGGATGAACTCCCATAAGTTAATGTTACCAACCTTTTATCTCACTTTATAGCAGATACCAGGTAGCTGGCAGATGATATCTAACACAAATAAAGAAAAAACCTCTTTTGTGTTTGCATAGAGGTGTAGATGGCAACAATGCTTTCACATTTAATTATGGAATGAGGTGAGAGTATACTGTATATGCCATATCAGTGGTTTATGGTCATAAAATATTTCGGCCAGACACAACACTGTGAGGAACTCAGAAACAGTGTTTTTATATTTTATGATTATATGAATAAATACAAATAAAATTCTGGTTGTTATTCATGCTTAATTGCAGGTGCAGTGGAAGAATATATGGTCTTAGGGAATAACAACCTAAATGTATATCATATCACAAAGTACCTTTATGCTACTTCCTTATACTGTATACCATAGGTATGAAGTTAAAGGAAATTACTTACTCCCCTCAGGTAGTAGAGTTAGTGTTAGGGGTAGGGTTAGGTAACCCTAACCCTCAAGTGCAGCTTCTACCCAGAGGCTGTGAGGCTCATGAACTCTGGGGATTACAAGTCTGTCCTTTGCACTTATGCACTGCTGCAACTGCACGTAGTGACTGATCACTCTGTGCTGTTTGGTTTTTAACTATGTGTTCTATTTATTATAGATTTTAGGTTATTTGATTTTATATTAGGGTCTATCTCACCTTATATCACCTTATACACCTTATATCACCTTATACTGGTTTTAACAGACAACATCACATTACACCAATCACTTCTCTGCACTGGTTCCCTGTTCATTTTAGAAGTGATTTTAAGATTTTACTGATCACTTAAACATGCTAGCTCCAGGCTATATACCCTATATATTGACTTCATATGAGCTCAGGTGGTTCCTCCTGGCTGTTCCAAAGTCCAGGTTAAATTCTAGAGGTGACCACGCTTATGTCATCAGGGCCACTCAGTTTTGGAACGACCTGAGGAATGAAAACTTGCTGAATCAGTAACTTCTTCTAAATCATTTCTCAAGACTCACTTCTACAGACTAGATTTTATATTATTTTATCTTATAATATTACATTTATTTTATTTAAATATTTATATATTTATATTCTCTTTAATTATATTTTCATGGTCTTCTTTACTGTATTTAATTGTCCTTTACCTTCATCTTGTCAACATCAGTCTTGTTACTGCTCTCTGTGTTGAGTGTATTGTTGCATTGTAATGCTTTTGCTTTATCTGTCAAAACACTTTGTAAACTTTGTTTATTATTATTATTACTCTTTTTTTTTTGTTATGTATTTTGTATGCTGCCGGACCTGAGTAACACATTTTGTTCCTTTATGTTTTTAACATTTATGAATGACAATAAACAGTAGTGAACTGAACTAATGAAACTGATGGGTATAAACCTTTTGTAACAAATACATGACATTTGTTACATCAATTATTGGTGCAGCCTAGAATGTATTGTGTTCCCCTTAAATGTAGGAGAACCATAACCAGACTTTAGAAGAAGAAAAAGTTATTCATTAAAAAAAGTCTCATTTTGTAGAAACCCTTTAATAGTCTTATACTGGAGGGCACACACAGTTCTTCTCCCTCTAAAGCTACGGTAAGAGGAGCACCTCACATAAACAGGTGAGTGCAGAGGGTTAGGGTCTGGGTCTCACAAGCTCTCAAGGATCCCACCTGAGCCCTTTTTATAGTTCAGTGATAGTGTTGTATTAAATGCAAAACACACATTACTCCTTAAAATAATGACAGAAACATATTCCTTTAATATTTAGTTTAAAACAACATACATCATATGATTTTTTCTTACACATCAAAAGACACAAAAAAGACAGAAAGGAACAAAACCAAAATAAAATAACAACAATAAAACACGAAATAGAGCTATGTCAAAGTAACTTATATATAACTTATATCTAGTAATGAGAAGATAAGAGCTTGTTTTTGTTGTTGTTTTCATTGCTGTTCAAATGCAAATTTATTTTGTCCTGATGATTTTAATGTATTCTAATGTAATATTTATCTCTTATGTTCAATATATTTTATAACCTTGTAAACCACTGTGAATTACACAATGACCTTACCTTACCATACTTATCTCAAACTGGCTGCACAGATATTGATTATTTATCAGAATAGAGTTATCAGAATAAAAGGACGTACAACTTAATCAAAATGGAAGAATTAGAGCAACCCACTTGCCCACACACACACACACACACACACACACACACACACACACACACACACACACACACACACACACACACACACACACACACACACACACACANGCAGCAGTACAGAGTAAACTGGAAACGAGGGGGAGAGAGAGACTAGGAAGTCCACAGCTGGAATTAGATACAGATGTTGTTGTTACATAGACTGTGTGAGTTACTGGGGCACAGTGGTGACAATTTATATGCTGGTTCTTCTTTTTGTGATTGAACCTACACGCAAAGTTGTGCAGTTGCAGTTTGTCATGGCCACACCTTTGACAGAATCAGCTGCAGGCATGGAGGGGGGCGGAGCACTGATGGTGCTGCACCAACTGCCACTCTGTTGCTCTGATACTGAACTCTGAGACATAGAGAATGACTTTGTGGTTTCACTGGAATATTCATAGAGTTTCTTCATAAAAACACTCTTTGTGTTTTGTCTGCTCTTAAAAATGATGATATAGCATTTTGTGAAGAAATGACAACAAAGGATGCCATAGTTGGAGATGAGAATGACCACCATCTCCACAGCAGGCAGATACACTCCTGAAGTGGTGACATAAACAGGGACAAAGAGCAGCCAGGAGATGAGGTAGAGCAGCATACTGAAGGTGATGAACCTCGCCTCGTTGTACTGCTGTGGTAATTTACGCCCTTTGAAGGCACAGATGAAACACACAAAGGCCAAGACAGCTATGTAGCCCAACATCACTCCGAAGGCCAGATATGAACCCTCATGGCAGTATTCCAGCTTAGTAGTTTCAGAATTCTCAATGGCTTTATATGGGGTTTTTAGAACCAGCCAGCTGATGCAGATAGTCGCTTGTACAGAGACACAGACAATGACAATAGCACAAGGCTGGTAGATCCTCCGTAGAATGTCCTGCAGCTCAGGGTTGAACTGGAAGGCCAGCAGGATCTTCAGGGTCTTTAGCAATATGCAGGAGACACATAAAGTGAAGCTCATGCCAAAAAGCACCTGTCGAACCTTGCACTGCAAGTCACTGGGCCGGCATGCAAACAGCATGGCGCTGAAAAAACTGACCACCAGAGAGTACAGGATGACCTGGCTCAGCGGTCCTCCAGCAGCCTTCACCACAGGAGTGTCGTACTGACGTAGAAACAGAGCAGACACCAACAGAGTCAGGAGGATGCCCATGCCTGAAAACATCAAGAGCGCCACAGCAAAGCCATCCTGCCAGGAGAAGAACTGCACTTTTTTGGACAGGCAGCTGGAGCTTTTTTCAGGAGACCACTCGTCTAAGCCACACCTCATACAACTGTCCATATCTGCAGGAGTGGCAGAGCACAGGCACAGGCACCATATGACTCAGTCTATCAATCACATGCATGTTTACATTGTGTGTGCTTTTGGTTGAGAACTGTATTCCAAACTTGATTATTCAGTTAACTTGGTTTCAGGTTAACATGTATCACAAATGGATGTCAAATGCAGCTGTTTGTTTTAGGCTGCTTACTTTTAATACCAGAAGTAATTTTAGCTGATTATTGGGCATGCAAATATATCCAGTCCCATTATGTGTGTGTGTGTGTGTGTGTGTGTGTGTGTGTGTGTGTGTGTGTGTGTGTGTGTGTGTGTGTGTGTGTGCACACGTGTGTGTATGTAGGGGGAGTGTCTTGCCTTCTTCATTAGAGTAGTGGTTCTTTGGACAGTTGGTACACTGGTAACAACAGGTGTGTTGACCCTCTGCTGTTATCTTCATCTGCCCACGAGAACAGCTGTCAGAGCATTTTGAGATGATTTTCTAAAGAAGCCAAGGAGACAGTTCATTATTCTATTCTATTCGATTGTTAGTTTTCTTGCAGTACTCTCTTCAGAGTCATACTGCAATATGTCTGGTAGAATCATAAGGATTATCTGGCCATGGTCAGCTCCAGCAGCTGGAACACAGTACAGCCACGCCCAGTGGAATCAAGCCATAAGATGATTTACCATTAGTTACCACATATATGAAAAAAACCTTTTGTGTATCAAAACAGATTTCCTGCCTTTTGGTTTTCAGTAAAGACACACTGCTGTGGGTACATGTGTGATATAAAGGAGCAGAAAGGGTGTACCTTTAGGTCATACAACTGTTTGGAGGTGTTGTTGAAGGTGAAGTTTGCTCCTGGGTGATATTCCGCCACAACATTATGGATGGTAATCTGCCCTTCATGTGACCTCCACATCGTCACATCATAACCCAGGTTGATGTCTCCTCTGTGGTCAAACTTGTAGCTTTCCCCGTTCACCTCAAACTCCTGCTCCCGCAGAGCTTGCAGTACCTACATGAAAAAATATTGCATATTAAATGTATGTATATGTGGCCGAACATCCAATTATCAGAATCAACCCCCCGTCCTCTGGCCCAAATGTTTAAAGCACTCTAATATTTTAGCGTCAAGAAATTGTTACCACAATGACTGTGGCATAATTATTATAATTACCTTAAACAATGTGCTCTGACCTAAAGTTAAATAAATAGCAATATTATTTTATGGGTTACATAATTTTATATATATTCAAAGAAAGAAACTGATACTTTACACTCTGAGATAAAGAAAGCTAAAACCTTATCTTCAGTTGCTATATGAAGCCTAACTGTCTGTAACATGCACACGTGCGCATATATTCCAGTATGAATACCTCCCAGGGCTGCACTGCGCCTCGTGTTTTACAGTTTCTTTTCCTGCAGATAGAGGCCACAGCCTGAGCGATGGCATTCACTGCCATCTCAATACTGTAGATAGAGTCAGTGTGAAGATCGTCTCTGGAGACGTTCAAATTGTTAGATGACTGCTTGTAGAACTCTCTGAGGAAGGAGTTATTCCCTGTGTAGTTGTGTCTGGCTGCCTCCAGTCTGCTCAGGTACTCACAAAAAGATGATACATTTCCACTTTTGAAGGTGAAGCCTACAATGTATCCAATGTCCTCCAGAGTGATATTTTCCAGTACAGACCCAGAAGAGGACCAGCTGTCACTGGCTACCCACACTTTTCTTAATGACTCTGCGTTGTCTCCTTTTGTCAGTGCCTGCTTCCTCAGCTCTTGGAAAAGGAAGTTCATGTGAGATGGCTTTACAAATGACACGATCACCTTTACTCTGGGCTTCTTGGAGATGGTTCTGGCAGCTTCACTGATAGCTTCAACCAGATTGGTGTCAGACTGTGGAAGGACTGATCTGAAGGCCACACAGATCCCCTTCTTCGAGGCCTGGGATACAAAGTTGTCAAATGCAGATCGTCCATAATCTCCATCTGTGGTAATTATTCCCACCCAGTTCCAGCCATAGGAACTGAGCAATGTGACCATGGCAGCTGTCTGATGCTCATCGTTAGCAACAGTTCTCATGAAGGCAGGGTAGCGACTCTTATCACTCAGAATTACAGCTGTTGAAGAATAGCTGATCTGCAGGAACGAAAACCAATGATGTTATTTTCATGAGATTCATTTCCATAAAAAATAAGTGGTGCAAAGCACAAGGCCGATTGTTATTCCACCAAAACACATACAATCATACATCAAAAGGAGCAGCTTTGGCTTGCTTGGTAGTGCGGTGGTTAGAGCGTGTGCCACATGGAGCATTGCTCCTGAGCAGCAGTCTGGAGTGTCCTTTCCTGCATGTCTTCCCCTCTCTCTCTCTCCCATTTCCTGACTATCTACTGTACAATAATAAAGGTGTCTGTGCCCAAACAATCTTTTTTTTTTTTTTTTAAAAGGAACAGCTTGATCAGCAGTGGTCTGCTGTACTTTTGGTGTTTGAATTTTTCCCAAAGTTATTTCCAAATAAATTGAGAAAAATGTCTCATAGGAAATGAAAAGGAATTCACTTTTTTCTGAGTCGCCTATACCTGCATATAGAAATGTGATTCAAACTTTAAAATGGAGGAAGGTCACACTCAAAGCAGTGGAAATCCCCTTTTCTGCAAAGCTAGAGTGGAGGATCAGTAGAGTGAGAGAAGCAGTAAAAAATCACCTACATTTTTATTTTCAGCCTGAGCTCATGGACCATCCATAAAAAAGAGACACATTATAATGTTCTGTCAGGGGGTGATTCATACAATGTGACTTTGACAGGGGGTGTCTGCACAAAATTTAAACAGGGGGTACAAGACCGGCAGCAATATCTGTCTCAGTTCCCTTTGAACATTATTTAATTGAATGTTTTATTTGAAAGAATCTCACTCTGTCTTCACATTAACAGTTTTCTCACAATTTGGAGTTGTTTGGGATCTTGTCAGAAGTTGAATTCTGGGGCATTTTTTGAGAATTTTGTTTGTCATTAACCAAGTAGATTCTCAAAACACAGTGACAACTACAGCTCCTGAGCTGATGTCTATTTAAATGAAATATGAAATATGATTTCATATGAAAATCTTTCAAGCATTCATAATGTACTGGTCTATTTCTGGCTATGTATAAAAATCCGAAACCTAAATACTTCATGAAATGTTAAGCAGTAAATACGTATGCATAATATTCTCTATGCCAAAAACTCCCTACCTCTCCATTAACACACATCATACACACACACACACACACACACACACACACACACACACACACACACACACACACACACACACACACACACACACACACGCATATTTTCGAGTAATGATATTGTTAGTCACATTACAATAAATACATTTTCATAAATTTTTTATTACCATAGAGGCTAATACATGATGAAACTTTGCCAATCAGCTCAGTGAGGTAGAGCCTCAGCTCATGTAACATTTTCAAATGAGAAATCTACCTAAGCTTATACTCATATGTGTTACAGCTTTGGAACTTTCACTTTGAAATGTGCTTTCCCATGGCATGGATGGCTGCTGTCTGGCACCCTCATGCTTGGCTTAGTCATCTTGGGAAGCCACACATGAACTGTCACTTGTTTATTAGAGATAGGAGCTCAGTCTCAGAAGTTTTGAGTACAAGCCTCAGCTAAAGCAGAACTGATGTACTACTGTCATGCTATGTGGATTAGAGACTACTAAAGTTAAAATAATTATGATAATTTTTGCTCAGAGACAATTACTCTATCAGTACTTTTTCTATGTTATCCCTTGTCTCTTTTCACTGTTTAGCTATTATGTGAATTGCCTGGCCCCAAACATTGCTGTGCAGCAGCTATAGTTCTACTTGTCATATGATGATAAAAGAGCCTGCTCCATCACTAAACGCTAGATCATGCTATATAAAATTATGGTTCATCATCCTCTGGGGGACATACAAATTTAAGTCAATGTAGATCTGGCAAGTAGTTGTTGATGTTGGTCCTGACCAGAAGTGTTGGGACAAAAAAAATGTTCCTGCAATATCGTTGTACATTTTTCCAAAGTTGAGACATGACTGACTTTCAGACTGATAAGGTCGAGTTAATAACTAAATAAGAATGTACAGTTCCTGTTTGAATTATACATATAAAGATCCACTATAACAGGACGAAGCAATTTAGTTCCTGTTCGTCTCTGAGCCTCACCTCAAAGCTGTGTCTAGCCTTATTAAACAGGGTTCATTGTAATTACACAGTCAGTCATGCAACCACATTTATCAGCTGCCAGTCTAAACCTGTTCTGCTGCTTCAGTGACAGAGACCTGTGACAGTCAACACTATGCTCATCATATGTCCTCTGACAGACCTGAACTCCCTCCTGCATACTCACTGAGTCCATGGAACTAGTGCTGGAAAGTAACTAGTTCATCTAAGTACTGTACTTAAGTGCAGTTTTGAGGTACTTGTACTTTACAATAGTATTTCCATGAGATAATACTTTCTATACTTCAGAGGGATATATTGAACTCTCTACTCCACTACATTTATTTGACAGTCTTAGTTACACAATGGATAATATATCAAGCTTTTAAAACACAACACATTGTTAAAGGACAAAAAGCAGTGTGTAATGTCTATGTGACATTTCAGATGTCTATGAGTTGTCAACAGTCCCACCTAATAGCTTAGTGATATCTCCCTCTAAACTTCCCACATGCTTTCATTTCAGTAAATGTTCAAATGATCCAAAATTTCACAAAAAGAAAGATTAGAGAAAAAGTCCAAAAACTGAAAACACAATAGTTGGACTAAACTAGCTAACTGTATGAAGAAGTGTAAACTAGCACCACCTCCAGCAGCTACAACAATAACATGCCGGTATAACATTGACACGTCACTATTTTTATTTTTATTTTTTAACTTTCATTTATTCAGGTGAAGCTCATTGAGAATGCTCTCTTTTGCAGAAACACCCTGATCACATCCACACAGTTCCACACATTCACACCTGGAAGCTGCTCAGTACATCCACAGTCGGACCTGTCAGTCACTGAGCAGCTCCACTGGAGCAGGAGGGGTTTTAGGGCCTTGCTCACGGACACCTCACTGGTGGTAATGAGGGAGGGGACAAGCGCTGCTACTTCAGTCCCCCACCTGCCAGTCCGGAAATTGAACCAGCAACCCCCCGGTCATAAACTTGCCTCTCTAACCTTTAAGCCACCACTGCTAATCATACCAGTCACTACTGTTACTGTAATACTGATACTACATCACTATAACACTGCAGTACTGCTACTGTAATACTACATACTATATCATTCATTGTGTACTTTTGCTGTAAGGCAAGGCAAGTTTATTTGTATTGCACATTTCCACAACGAGGCAACTCAAAATGCTTTACATACAATGCAAAATAAGAACATAAAGGCAATAAAAGCTGTAATGCTTTAACTAAATCAATCTCATAATAATACACAATAGTTTTAGTCAAGTGGGTTTTACTTGTAATGTACAGTGTAATGCACTGGTGCTTTTACTCAAGTAAAGCATGTGAATACTTTTAGCATCACTGCTCAGAACCTACTTGTGGAATCATCTTGAGGGTCAGCTCCCTGGCAATAGCAATAGATACTTCAGAGTAAGAAGATCCTAGGACAGCCATGACTGGTTGGCCACATGAGGAGGTGCTGCTCTCTGTGTGACAGCAGCTCTGCTGGGTGAAGTATGCTGTGGCCCTCAGAGATGTACTGACATCAGCGCAGGAGTCCTGGATCTGGTAGCCCAGTGTGATGTTGATATCAGCCAGCGGAGGGGATTTATTCATGACCTCCACCATGTTGATCATAGCCAGAGTGTTTGTCAGGCCACTCTGATCAAACCTGTGTTAAACAGTATCCTTTGTTAATACAATACAGTATACAGCCTATAGTAGGATTTACTAACCACATAGAATATTACTATGCACTATCCTTTTATACTGTATACACACTCACTGGTCACTTTCTTGGGGACATCTGTGTAATTTAGACTTTTACATTTTCAGTTTTTGGGACATTGTAATAAAGGTGATAATTCTACTTTATGTTTATTATTGAAATTGTGGTGGGTGGTGGTGTCCTTTACATTGAAAGATATATAATGTTAATGATAAGCTATATCATATTTTCCTCTCTCATTTAAATGGATATACCAAATATTGCAAACACTTTACTATACAGTGCAGTCCTGTACATCACCATCCACTGTTACTTCAAGTAATATTTACATATGTTTTGTATTTATGTATAATCAAGATCAAGATCTAGATAAATGTTGTCCCAGCAGCTGTGGCATTTGCCTTGGGCTAATTACCTGTACTGCAGCCATTAACGATGAATACAAACAAGCATAAGAGCAATACAAAAAACAATAAATACATAATGAACATTCACTTCTAGCAGCTCTAATAGATGAATAAAAACAAGACATTTTTTTGAGTCTGTTTAACCTGCAACAAGGGACTCCCATTTCATACCCACACTACAAACTAATTTTCAACTACCATTCAAATGTTGATGAATCTATTAAAAATGAATGAAGAATATAGATATGGCTTTATGAAGGAACTTGTTGAAGCCAGTTTTTCCATTAAGTCTCTGTCCTTATTTTATTTCACTTTCCTCCTTTTCCTTTCTTTCATTTTAGTAATTCTTTCTGTAATTCTGATTATGCATATGCTTCTTTGTATTATTATTATTATATGTTAATATTTACATTTACTACATTTTAATGACATTTAAATAGTGGTGGTACTACAATGCTTCCTCCTCAAAAATGATAAACCTCACACTGATTGATTCCTCGCAGGACTGAACTGAATCATTATGAGAGTTTATTCAATTTATGTAGAGGTTTTTGGAGGTTTTTGGGTCATTGCACCCAACATGATGACGACAGGCTCTATTGTCTCTTTATCATTGATTGTATCAGACTGAGTTACTTACTTTTCACACTCCTGAATCTGAGGCTCAAATGTGTCATTCCTTTTGATTACAGCTTTATGAACAGCGAAGATTCCTCCAATAATGATATCTCCTGGGGCTGTAGCTCCAGGCACCCTGATATCTTTTTCACTTGCATGTCCTCCTTCCAGAATAATAAGGCAAATGATGATGTGCAAGTAGAAAAGAGGAGCAACCCAGGCCATGTTGCTGTCTTTCTCTGCTGTCCTTCTGTGTTTGCTTTCTAAACTCTCCCTCTCTCCTCTCCTCTGTGCCTCTTCACCTCAGGCAGAGTGATACTCTCCTTTTTAAGCATCCTTACTGGACTAAAAGAAAAGTCCCTCTCGTTTCCTCCTCCATGGCTTACTATTCTCATATTCTGCCCTGCAGCCCTGCCCACTTCTTTATAAGTGACAGCAGCTATGAGTCACTATTCTGCAGAAGCAGCTCTTATCATATTTGTTGTGTGTAAAAGTCATTCTGGACTCATATCAATTCAGCTGAATGAAAATATGAAATCAGTTTTATTTACATAGTGTCAAACAGATGTTATCTCATGGTGCTCTTCACAAAGAGCAGGTCTGGAATATACTCTTTAATTTAAACAGACCAAACTTTCCCACATGAGCAGCACCTGGTGAGAGTGACAAGGAAAGACACATTTTAACGAGCCTGGTTAATGGCTCGAGGCAGCATGGGTATACCCAGGCTGCCTTTTCACAGAAACCCAACCAAAACAATTGCAAAAACGTCTCAGTGTATCAAATATATTCAAAACAAAACTACACTTATGCTCTATATGCATATACATGTCTTATTCAATTATTTGTTTTTAAATTACTTTGTCCAATAAACTCCAGTTTCAAAGAATTAGAATTTTCTGACAGTTATTTGATGGTGTGATCAGGGCTGAGAGATTTTATGTATTCTGTGGTGTTTGTATAATTTCTGTCTGCTGTATGTCTGTTATTGGTGAGCCAAAGACAATTTTCTACCACTATGGATAAAGTTCTATTCTATTCTATTCTATTCTATTCTATTCTATTCTATTCTATACAGAAAAACAATCACATGAATGTAATACGCTACAAAGCAATACAAATCAAACAACAACAAAGAAAGATAAAACAACATACGTAGCGCTTCTTCATCCTCCAGTCCGCTAGGTGGCAGTAATGTATCAAAATAACCAGAGTCGGGTGGGACGCTGGTTCGGGAAGTGACCGGAAAAGGAAAAAGAAAAATGGAAGCGGCAGTGTTCATTCTGTCACTGGTGGACTGCTGTGCACTGATTTTTCTCTCGGTCTACTTTGTATCCTTTCAACAGTGTGTTGTGGTGCATGTGGTGCGTCTTCGTGAAATGTAATTCTGCCCGAAAGTTCGAAAGAATGTCGATTTGTGTATCAGCAGACGAACGTTAGCAGCCAGGCTAACTGGTTGCTACTAGTGTATCCGGCGAGCGGAGAGTCTGTAAACACACCATTGTCGTTCTATTGAAGGTTTTACCTGAATATATCTGTAGGTGGACATTAAACCAGTCGCCTGAGCCATGTATCGGTTGACCCCAGTTTGAGCTTCATTGCTGTACAAAACGTAAGGTTCATCACCGCGGTTGAATTGGTTTGATATTGGATGTTGAATATTCGATACATTCAGAGACGCTCATTTAACTTCTGTGCATCACTGATTTTTTTT
>JANJYP010052381.1:0-10014 GCA_024605115.1 Rastrelliger brachysoma
CCCCCCCCCCAAACTTACAAAGTCTTCAAGTCAGGCCAGAACCAACCCCTAACAAATAAACACATATTGAGCAGCTAGGGATACATACATGTTCATATGACAGACAGATGTCTTTTGCTTCGATGATAAAGGAAGCACACACACTGATCCTTGCCTCTCTTTTTGAATTAAAACAAAAGTATTTATCATCTTTACTGGATATTGAGTGACGGCAGCTACAACATAAAACATACCTTCATAATGTGATTTCAGACCCAAAGCTTTTATCAAAAGGGCAGCAGACTGTCAGACTCTTTGCAACAGTGAATGCAGCATCCTGAGAAAGGCTGCAAAGCAACCGAAAACGGGAGAATGAAAACTCAATCAATATACTGTGGCACCCTTTCTCTCTCAGCTGAAGAGCAACCTTTGTCTTTGGCCTGTGCAAAATAAAGTGACACCAGTCACCTTAGAGTTTGCACCATTTACCTCTGTCTTTACACCATGAAAGTATAAAAAGTAAAGGGAGAGAGAGGTGGAGTGAGACTGAGCATTTTCTTGGTACTTGGGAGGAAAAAAAGAAATGGTTCTTGGGCTCAATAAATTCATTTCTCGTCTGAATGAGACCAGCAACGTGGAAAAATTTTGCCTTTCAGGGAGGGATGAATGTATGTTTCAACCACACATTAAGCAGTATTAGCGGTCAGTGGAGTGTCTAATGTGACTATTTTTCACAGTGGCCAACACTGCCCATGATTAGCATAATTAGCAGAGGCAAGCCTATACATATGGAAATAGAAAGTGCCTAAATGCCAACCCTGGTGGAAATTTATGTGTGGTGGCTAACACCACTGGCACATCTCAATAGAATGTAAGTGAAACTGATTTTTCATGTTGTTTTTGTTGTTTTATACTGTTTTTAAGGTGTGATTTCAGGGTATGTTTTTTTTTTTTATATGATGGTGACAGCTGTTTGATTTAAAAGCATTGAAACTNGAATAGAATGTAAGTGAAACTGATTTTTCATGTTGTTTTTGTTGTTTTATACTGTTTTTAAGGTGTGATTTCAGGGTATGTTTTTTTTATATATGATGGTGACAGCTGTTTGATTTAAAAGCATTGAAACTGACCATTTTGTTTTTTTCATGTCCACATATTGATTTGCATTTTGTCCTTATTAAATAATATAAGTGTCTTTGACCATTAATGAACATATACAGCATGTCCGTGAAGACAAAACACACACACACACACACACACACACACACACACACACACACACACACACACACACACACATACACACATATACACACACACACACACACACACTGTATTTCTATAGGTAAGATACCAAAATGCCAGCTTCTCTTTCTTGCCCTCAGCCTTACCCTCCCACAGCCGACTCTGGCATTGTTTTACAGGCTGGGAAAGTTTTGGTCCATTTGCTTTTGTTGTGAAAAAAAGTTCCCTCTTTATTTTATTCTGCTGTTTGTTGGGAAACATCTGAATGAAATTGGAGGGTTGAATGACAAAAGGGTCTGCATTCAGTCTGGAGCTGTGCTGAAAGATTGTATGGAAGAACAGCCCATCTGCTGGGGGCAGCCTGCTTTAGGCGGTGCTCTGGCTCGGGAATGCCATAGGGCAGGGCAGGCTGAGGACCCAAAGTGGGGCACGGTCCTGATTCTGGTGGGTCGACATCTGACAAAAGGACCAAGAGGTTTTTTATGTTGGGTGCCAGGCCAAGAGAATGAATTTCTCATTTGGTTCCTTTTCTTAAAATGAATAGAAATAAAGGACTTGTAGTGCAGGACACTGTGAGGGGAAACGGTTGACAGAAAAGTAAATGATGGATAGAAGATGGATTTTGTCTTTTTCAAATTGTTGCTACTCTGGTGGTCAAGTCTCTTTTTTGTTTTATAAATGGAGAACTCAGCTGTGCATTTCATCTCATGTTGTCCATGCTTTGTAAATCAGGAAGAGGCAAATTTTAATGCACTTGGTAGGACATCACCATGTAGCAGGTAAAAGCATACATGTCACTTTCAGCCCTCTTCATCTTGGGTCTTCCTCCACAGCAGCGTGGGGCCTTTTAGAGGCCCCCTAATCCAGCTAATCTACCACACTGAACTTTGAAGGTGGCCTGGTCTGACCTAGCATGGCCTGAAATGGGGACTAGGCCTGTAAGCCATGATAATAGAAAAGAATAGAAGAGAATAGAATAGAATTCAAATCACAACACTAAAGGTGCAGGGCCTTGGTTCCGTTCTTGAAGCCAGATGTGAGAAGCCACAAATTTTTCAACGAGTTAGGAGATTCTGGGTGTTCAGCTTTTGGGGATGGAAGGGTCAGGTGGAGAGGAAATGACTGAGGTTAATGGAGACAGGGTCCAGTGTTCACACTGATGCGTGCACGCACACACACACACACACACACACACACACACACACATACACACATTCATACAAACATTTAATGTGTATACCCACAATCATGAATCCATGTCAGGACTTGTTATGACATTTTTTGCTTGCTTTTCACTTTACCAATGTCGTAACTGTTGTGAAAGTGCTTTTAGTGGTAAAACTAGTAAATGAACTCATATGTTGCATCCAGCAGGGTGAGGTTATTTTTTAAAATTTGTAAGATCTTGGTCGAGTTTCTCAAACATCGAAATGAAAGGATTGTGGGATTTTATCATTTGCAATCATTTCTTCTTTTTTTTGATCATGTTGCCAATCATCGCTGAATATTTCATGTTACAAAAATTCTCATATAAGAAAATTACCAGTTACTTTGTGTTAAAACCTTGGTTTCTTCATTCAAATGATCTTTCTTCCCAGGGTGGGAAAATTTCCGGGAACTGTCTCTTTAAGGCTGTGTGGTGCACAGGCTGAGTGCAAGGAGAGGGTAGGGGGAATTGAAAAAGAGTGAGAAAGACAGAGGCAGAAAGAGAGAAAATGGGAGAAAAAGGAGAAAAGAAACCAAGAGATCGAAAGAAAGGCAGACCGAAAAAGACATGACAAGTTCTCCATCGGGAGCAAGCGGTGAACTGAATAGAACAGAGTTGAGCAGAGTAGTTGCGAGGCTCAGAGCTCAGAGTTGGGTTGTTGGGGCCGGACCAGGGGTTGAGGAGAGAAGGCGAGAAAGAGAGCGAGAGAAGAGAGAGGACTGGCTGCCTGGGTGGTCCAGATGGGAGGAACGAGACACAAATAGCTATAATTTACTTCAGGAGGCCTGTAATTACAGGGCCAGAGTCTCTCCGAGCCACCCAGTTCCTGTTGGGATCAAAACCCTACGCTGCAGAGGTTAACATACGAAATGTCAAAAAAGGTTTAACAGATGTCAAAAAGGTCCACAAACGGAAAGGGTTCCATTTTGTAGTAGCCTTTTTTGATTAGGAATCTGTGTGGCAAGGAAACTGAAGTGGAGTTGTGGGGAACTGTATGTCTGACGGATCGCTTCTACATCAAGACAGAGTTTTTTGTATATGTGCTTGACAGTGTGAGCAAAAGTTCAATATATCCAGCAGAATGGGTGTGAAAAGGTTTTTTTTTCAAATCACATAAATTCAAGGAACCGTGCTTAAATTTTTTGGTTTTAAATGGTTTAATTTTCTCAACCAAAAGAGTCTTCAAAAGCATGGAGAAAATGACCCATTTTACATCTTGTTGTTGTGGTTCCTTTGAAATTAAAACTTCTTGACTTGACAAGAACATGCCCCATTTTGAGGTATTTTTCATTTTGGGATGCACTAAGCAGGGCACTTTAAAAAGGCACTGCTGACTGCAAATAAATGAGGTGTCTTGATATTCTCAAGCCCCTGTATAGGTAATTAAAGCCTTGAAAGCAAAGCATAGAAATATTGGACTGTGTCTCCAAGGCCCAGAGTTCTAACCTGATCTCACACTTTAGCGGTGTAGGCTGAATAGTTTGTTTTTTCTTTTCTCCCCATCAATTATAGGAGCCTGCTCCAGGCTGGGGGAGGTGCACAGAGTGTGAGGGAAAGAGAGAAGGAAAGAAAGAGAGGGAGAGACAGACAGCGAGAAAGCAAAAGAAAGAGGTATTAGAAGAGAAAAGTAATGAGAGAAGAAATGGATGCTTAAAGAGGTGTAAGCAGGATTTGAGCATGGTGCAGAGAGTAAAAGAATGACCAGAGTTAGAATTAAGAAGGAGGTAGCCCTTGTTTCCAAACTTCCCCCATCTCCCCCTTCCCTTCCCTCTGTTTCTCTCTCTGGGGTTGTCATGTAGTGGGACAGCAAGAGGGGCAGACGGGCCCTCTGTGATCCAACGCGGCATGTTTCATGTCCACTTGGCACAGGCACAGATCCCCCCGGCTGGCAAACTCTTTTCAGGGCAACCTCCTGTAATTAGGGGGCTGGAGTCTACCGCACAGCATAACATAGCTCTCTCTCTCTCTCTCTCTCTCTCTCTCTCTCTCTCTCTCTCTCTCTCTCTCTCTGTGCTTTTTCATACTTTTTTCCTTTCTGTACATGAGCACCTCTCATATCCATATTTATTCCTATAAATCTATTTACCTTACGTTATCTCCTTCTACCTCCAAGCACTTTGATTTCTTTCATTCTCAACTTGTGCATCATCACAACTGCCACATGTCATTCCCGCTCAAGCAACTACACCACTGTAAAAAGTATTCCTCCTTTTCTTCTCTTCTTTAGTAGTGTTGTTTGATATTAAGGTTGCCTTTTTAGTGCTCTGACAACTAAGCTACCTCCTTGATAAACTCAACATAATGATTTCCCTTTAAATCAAAATGTCCTTGTCCATATCTGCTATGTTGAAGTAGAGTGGTAAAAGGTTTTGGGGCATCACAAGGCTGGTTTTCTAACAGGGCACATCTGTTTCGCAGAAGGAGCCAATGAGAAGCTGTATTACTCATTTCTCTTGGCCAGACGCTGGCTTGTGTGAAGTGCCTTCAAAACCAACACTGGCGAGGGCCAAGGGCGTTGGTCGATATATGTGTGTGTTCTTGTGTAAGTGCGTGTGCATATGTACACGCGCAAGACAGTTTGTTATAGGATCCAAATGTGTGTTTGTCTTTGTATGTGCAGCATTTAAGAAATTCTGCAATAATGTATTCATACTATGCAGTATGTCTGTCTATCTCTTAAGGATTCAGTATTTATTAATCTCTATTTTATTGGGGTTTTTTTAGCTGGCAGTCGGGTGAGCCAGGAGCTTCGCTACACCAGGGAGAAGCAGGGAGAGGAGTCAGTGTTTACCTCACAAATGCTCATCCAGACCCCCAAAGAAGAGGGCACCAATATTCTTACCCAGGAGGCTTTGCTGGTTCACATGGAGGCTGCCCTGTCAGCCAGCAAGGTCCAGGTGTCACTTTTTGGGAAGTAAGTGAACCAATGTAACATGTAGCACCAAGTGTTTTCTTGCATTTATTGTCAACCATAAACATTTTACATTAAAAATTGTTATCTTCCTTCTAGATCATGGGATCTTAACAAAATATGCTATAAATCAGGAGTCCCTATCATAGAAAATGTCATGATTGAAAGGGTAAGTTCACACTAGCATTCATGCACATCATTTTAAAAATTGATTTAGTATTTCCAGAACTTCAGATTGGTGTTGTTTAATCATGCTTCCCCTCTGCTTCCTGATCCTAGATGATAGACAAGCTATTCCCCTGTATGATCATCACCCCATTGGACTGTTTTTGGGAAGGGGCAAAACTACAAGGAGGCTCCGCCTATTTACCGTAAGGCTTGGAATATTTGACTTAACATTTTTAATTCACATTAAATCATTTCATTAGAAAGCCTTGGCTCTCTCTTTGCTGTCTCTGCTTCTATTTGACATTGCAGACTACAGCTTTGGAGGGGTCTGTAACTTTTAACACATGCTGGATGGAGACATACAGTTGGGCTTTCACTAGTCTGTCAGTGGGTGCTGTGACTGACAGCAGCGGTCAGTAATAGAGTTCTTTTAGGGCCCAGAGAGGGACTGGAGGGGGTTGCCCTGACAGAGAAATTCAAAGAGAGAAAGTGACGGAGAGATGCAGCCAGTGAGGGAGGGATGGAGGGAGAGGAGATGGCTGCAGCAGCAACTGGGTGGTGGGTTGGTAGAACGGAGGGCGGGGAGGTGGTGGTGGTGGTGGTGGTGGTGGCAGGGGAGCCCTTTGGGTCAGACAATGGTAAGCATTCTTTCAGTTTACGAGTGAGTGTCCATCAGTGCAGGGGCCCCGGAGGAGGGAGGGGGGCCGGCTTTGTCAGCTCACGGCTAACACTCAGCATTCTCATGGTAATGCCCCGGGCTCCCAGCTCCCAAGTTGTCCAACAAATAAAATGGGCAGTATTCAAGCCTCAAGTCCCCCGAGAAAGACAGAGAGAGGCTACAAGACGGTTAACAGTGGAGTCTGGGCGTATTTGGGCATTTACGGATTCAGGGTTTTTTTCCTTCTCCTTTTTTTGGGCCCTAGTTTTCTTGAGAAATTGAGTCACTGAAAGAGAGCTTTTTTTGTCATCAGAAAAGATATTTCAATTGAGTCCTTCGTTTATAAAAGATAGTTTAGACCATAGCAGATGTTTCTTTGCAAACAAATTATTTGTTGACGTATCAGTGTGGAGCTGACAGCGGTATGTTGCATGACAAGCCAGTACACACAGAAACAAACAGAAGTTTCCCATCCTTAGCATCTCCCAGTTGGCCTGTGTGAAAGCAGAGTGACAGAGTGGGAAAATAGTGTCTTTGATGATTCACACATCTTCCAAGTATTCCTTTAAATCACAAGTGCTCAACATCTGTTGTTATTTATTAATTGTGGGTTTTTACTATTTTTTTCTTGCAAAGCTGAAAAGAACTTGGGGTGGTCACTGAGGCCAATGTCCCCCTAGTCAGCTTCCGCTTCATTTCAGCCCTGGTTTTAAATCCAGAAAAAGAAAGAAAAAAATGAGTGAGGTAGAGAGAGAAAGGGGAAGAGGGAGAGATGCAGACTGTGAAAGTGAATGAGAAATAGTAAGAGAGAGAGAGAGAGAGNGAGAGAGAGAGAGAGAGAGAGAGAGAGAGATAGAGACAGAGGGAGAGAGAGAGAGAAACTTGGGAGAACAAAGAGCAGCAATCTATGAAAAAACAAAAGGGCCTAGGCCCAGTTCACTCAAGCAAAAACTAGCTGATAAAGGAGTGTGTCTTTGCGAGCGGCAGCAAAAGGGACCCTGGTATGTGGGAATAGGAGAGGAGCTCTCTTCATGAGCCATTGGAGGGAGATTGAGCCCAAAGTTGAGATACTTAATTTCTGTCTAACTTTGCCTCAATGCAGAAAATGTCTTTCCATCCTGTTTTCTCGTAACAAATCACAAATCATCATAATTTAGCATATTCTTTCTTTCTTGTTTGCTTTACTTCACATACAAATCCTTAACAGTACTTTGATAAAAAAAAAAATATTTCTACTATTCTGTAGATAGATGGAACATGTCTTCATCTGAAATACAGTAAAAACAAGGCTTTGCAAATCACAAACAGACCTAGTGATGTGACCCAAGTATGATATCCACCTTATGGTAACTTATTAATCAAGACATTCACTTTGATGAATAAATTATGAAAGCCAAAAGCATCAGAAAACTTCTTTAATTGTGATAGTTGAGAGTGGATTTACAGACCAAATTCTGGGTTTATCATAAGAAGATCCTCAGAGTTCCTTCTTTGCTTCTCCTCTCATTGCTTACCTATTTCCCTCCCATATAGCCTCCCAACCTTGCCCTTTCCCTCCCTCCTTATCAAGATGTTTGGGAGGCAGAGGTAATCGTTATGACTCAGTGCAGGGCATTGCGGAATGGAAGCGAGCAGGCAGCCACTGTGCCTTTTCCCTGGGCATTGTGGCAGCGTGAAACAGGATAATAAACGCTATTTTATCCTGTATCTGCCGCTACTCTCCTGTGTAGCTCAGCACAACAAGGGAGAGAATTCAAATGAATGAAGGAATTATAAAATAGAATGCATAGTGACATTAGAGAATGCTGTGCTTAGAGTATATTTACAGTTTCTTCTTGATATTATGAGTTGAATATGTTTGGGTTGATAGTAATCATGAGTATGTCTTTGTTCACCAGGGGTATGCCAGATATCCAGTGGATGAATCTTGATCCAGTCAAGCTAATGGAGGAACTGAGTCAGTTCACTTCACTGGAAGGATTTAAAGAGATGTTGGACAAAGCCCAGGTGAGGCACACCTGGACACACTCATTTACAAAATGAATGACCTATTTACATACTTCTTCCCATGAACTAATGTTTTTGTTTTATTCTTTAGGTGGGCCATGCCTACATGAACAGACCTTGTCTAGACCCCTCAGACCCTGACTGCCCTCTTAGTGCACCTAACAAAGAGCAAGGCGAGGTAAACTCACACATAGGCATGCAACTTCAGTCATTATATACACAAAGGTGCAGTAACCAGGTGAAGAAATCAGATGAACATGAAAGATACATCTAACATGTTTTTCTGCTGTTGTCCTTTCGTGCAGAGTCCTAACATTGCTGGGCGTCTCCAGGGTGGTTGCCATGGTTTTAGCCGGAAGTTCATGCACTGGCAGGAAGAGCTGATCCTGGGAGGGCGGGTAAAGAACAGCCAGGAGATTCTGCTGAGGTGTGTTTGTGTTTATTGGATGTGAATTAAAGACATAATGTAAAGAAACAGTTTCAGGTGATTATATACAATATATATCAGGTTACCTCTTATCTTATTGGAAGATGTAGCAATGCAAAGGTGTGATTACTACCAGCCAAGCAGGCAGCCAGTCTGTGAGCCACCGTGACTATGGAATCGGTGTAACCCCTAATAACCCAACAGACACATGCTAGGAATGCCTCGCACCAAGAGGGATCAGTTTCCTGCATGACCCTGATCCAGGATAGACCAATTAAAGATGACTGACAGCCACATAAAGCTGCCTTACATTTGCAGAGTAAGGAACTGAGAAAGAAAAAATAAGCAGAAAAAAAAACAATTAAATTCTCATTTTACTGCAGCCAACTTTTTCTAATAAGACTAAGTTTTGCTTTTTTCTTGTTGACTTCAACTAAAATCAAAAGCATGACCAATACAAATAAACAGCATTGGGTCAGTGCCCAGATCATGACCCACACAAGTCCAACAGAGACTTGAATGAAAGAGGATTCCCGTCCCATCTGCATGAGCCACACTTACTCTCGGATGTGATTTACGATCATTTCTTTCACATTTTGTGCAGCACTGCTACTCGCTCTGCCTGGGCCAAGAAAACCTGAGGACATCTGGGATCACAGCCGAGAGAACGGCAGACAGACAGATTAGATAACACCTGCTTTTAGCTGTTTACATTGGCAGACAGACAGACAGGCAGTCAAATCCTAGAAAAAATGACACCTGCCTTTAGTCATTCACAGAAAGCCATGCTCCTGTAAGGTTTAGGGATACCAAGAATGTCTAAACAGTCAGATTGGATGATTTTTAAAGTGCTAGTTGTGAGATGAATGAAGGAGTTGAGGTTTCAACTCCGCTCAACACACAATCAACCACATTTGCCTGACGTCTCCTGTGCGTCCAAAGCTTACAGTATGTCTGTGGGTGTTTTGCAGTGCGGAGGCTCTCCAAACCATGTTCCTGTTGATGAGTCCTAAGCAGCTGTATGAGCACTTTAAAGACGACTATGAGATTCATGACATCAACTGGAATGAAGAAAAGGCTACTGCCATCCTGGAGTCTTGGCAGAGGAAGTTTGTGGAGGTACGAGTGAACATACACGCACATGTCACACGCTATTGCTTAACTGAAAAGCTGAAGAAGCAGAGATTCTTTTTATTGTTGCCAGTGACAAAATTGAACAAGAAAAAAATGTATTTCCCTGGTCCTATGAACTCTTGCTTTGCTTTGCACACACACGCAAGCACACACGCACACACGCACACACTCCATAGGACTTACTCTGCAGTGTCTGAATTCCATCAGTCTACAGCTTCCTTGTAAAGTGAATCGTGGGACAGTTAAGTGTGTGTGTGTGTGTGTGTGTGTGTGTGTGT